>ML787174.1:504542-531761 GCA_009831015.1 Picea engelmannii
GAAAATGGTAAGATGACCTGTAAATAACATACCTTAGAACACATCACCAAAAGACTTCATCCTCCCTTGAAATCCAGCCTTCTTTACTTCTGATTCCCTCTGAAATTCGACTTGTGTATCAAATGAATGTATAATGATATTTATTTATACCATTTATGTCACTTCATTTTAACATTAAGGCCGACCTGACACTTTCTTATTTTGTAATTTGTTTCTTTAATTATCTTCAGGGCTTAAATGTGATTCCTTCTTCAATTCACTTTGTCATCTTCAAAAATTTATTTCTCCTCAACCATGAGAATCCACGTGATGTGCCACATACCACCAGAAACAACATGATGTATACTATCCATCCATGGGTGTTGTATCTACATGTGAATTATCCTTGATGTCCAAATACCTTCATCAATCTTGTGGTCCAAAACCAATGACTAGGGTTGACATCAATGACAACAACCAATATTCCAACATGCACTACGTGCTCCAAGGGTGTCACTCACCTCTTTCCATTTTCCTTGCAGGACGTTCCCTTCAGAACGCACTATGTTCTCCAAGGGTGCCACTCGCCTCTTGTCTGACTTGGTAGACATCAAAAAAACTTGGATTCAATACTTCGCCGGGTGATGTTGTTGGAGACTAAGGGATTCTAAGGAATGATGCCCCTGCCTTATTGCACACCCCTTAGAATCATTGTGAGCGACTGTCTCAGTCTGAACTCATGGCATTGTGGGTCTTCTCGAACTAGGTAATCATTAACCTACAATTCAAGCCACGACAGGAGTGCCAGTAGGTTGTGGAAGGGCTGCTGTCCACACCTCTCCCTCAAATATTTGGTTGTCGTGCGTGACCCCTCTACTCCACATGTGAGTCTGGTTGACAAGCTATCGTCAGCCTGCATCATCAATGAATCATGTCAGCAATACTAATCAATCATCATAACATCTAAACATATGTACACATGTCATATCAACAACAATCAAACTCCAATAGTCCATTCCCTGACTCGATCCGGAGTCCAAGGGGTTTCATCAATGCCTCTGCATCCTCTTGGTCCAAATTCCTTCACACTCAGGAGAACCCAGTCAATAGCACTTGTCTATGTCAATACAACAAAATAACATATCGTCATATCATAATGCCTCATAATCATAATCAAATGACCAATAGTATAATAATATGGATCACCTATAAGCAAGTGTCCTCAAAGAATAAGTTCGCTCAGTGCGCGCAAAAGAAGGATGTTACATACACCCCCTCTTGGTCTAAAATTTGTCCCGAAGTTTCACAATACATGAGTGCCAAAATAAAATGTATCACAAGTCTATCTATCAAACAAAAATGGAAACTGTTGGCGCATATCATATGCGTCCTCCCAGGTCACCGAGTGCAGACTATAGTTGTCCCACTAGACCTTGATCTAATCTATTGTTCGACATCGTAGCTATCGAATGCGATGATCCATGATGTGGACTGACTCATCTGTGAGTGCAATCTCATCCAATCTTGCAAGGAACTCAAATCAAAACATGTGTAGGATCACTAACATAATGTCTCAAACAGAGATGTGAAAGACATCGTACATACGCCTCAAGGATCATCAAAGGCTATTCAATAGGCCACGACCCTCTCCTTTCCACAATATCACAAGATCCCATGAACCTAGGAGATAGTTCAACACCCTTTCCAAGCTTGATCGAACTCTTATGCGGATTCACCTGCAAGAATACTCGATCGCCACCACGTAACTATGGTCGACACGATGCGCATCGACATAACTCTTCTGTCGATCTGGCGCTTCCTTGATCCTTTGTCTTATACTTTTCAATTGATCTTCCATTTCTTGGATCACTTTCTGTCCCACCAAGACCCTATCGTCAATCCGATCCCAACTCAAGGCATCTGACATGGTCACCCATAAAGAAAATCAAAAGGTCCCATCTTAATGGTTCTTTGGTAACTGTTGTTATATGCGAATTCTACCAGTGGAAATAATTGTTCCCAACGATTATGTTGGTCCATCACGTACATACGAAACAAGTCCTCCAAGATTTAGTTTGTTTTCTTGGTCTTCTCATCTGTCTCTATGGATATGTAGTACTAAAGTTAAGTTGGGTTCCCAATGCCTCTTGGAAACTAGTCCCAATCGTCTAGTAAACACCCATCCTCGATCGTATATAATCCTCTTAGGCACGCCGTGCAACCTCACAATATCACTGAGTAAACGCTAGCTATGTTTGGTTCCTGACACGTTGTACGTGCATGAATAAAATGAGAACTCTTCGTCAGAGTTTCGACTACCACAAAAGTCGAGTCGTGTCTCCTTGTCGTTAGTGGAAATCCAACAATGAAATCCATTGAAATGAACTCCCATTTCGATTCTGGAATAGTGTGTGGCTGTAGTAATCCTGATGGATGTCTATGTTCAGCCTTCACCTGCTGACATTCTAGAAATTGGGCCACATAGTTGACTATGTCTGCCTTCATTCCTTTCCAGAAGAATAAGGGTTTAAGGTCCACCCTCATCTTCGTGACCCCCATGGGAGCCATATACACTGCTCTGTGAGCCTCGTTTAGGATCAAACTCCTCAACTCGTCATTTGGTGGTACATACATTCAATTTTTAAATCTCAATAATCCGTCGTCGTCAAACGTAAATCCTTCAAATCTTGGTACTATCATTGTGTTTTTTTCGATAAAATCCTTGACCTCCTTGTACAAGTCATCATTGCGCTGTAAAGTTAGAATATTTTCACGTAGATTCGTCTGAAGAGGCATCACCGAAAAGATGCGCGATCTCCGACTCAACGCATCATCCACTCTGTTCACTCTTCCTTTTAAGTAAGAAATCTTGAAATCATACTCACTAAGCGATTTCGACCAACGCCATTGTCGTGCGTTCAAGTCGCTTTACGTAAAGATGTGTTGTAGTCCACAGTGGTCCATTTTTAGTTCAATTTTCATCCAGTGACGTGTTGTCTCCAAACTCTCAAGGCATAAACAATGGCTAACACCCCCAAATCGTGCGTCCCATATTTCTCCTCATGCCTTCTCAAATTTCTTGAGATGTAAGCGATCACTCGACCATCTTGCATCAAGACTTCACCTAAGCCTTCCTTGGATGCATTAGTGCATACTAATAATTTCGCATCTACGTTAGGGACCTTTAATATCGGTGATATTTTCAACAGCTCTTTGAGCCTCCTAAAGGATTCCATGCATTTATCGGTCCAAACAAACTTCGTGTTCTTCTTCTGCAATTCTGTGATCGGATTTTCTATCCTTGAAAATGCCTCAACGAACCGTCAATAGTATCTTTCTAAACCTCTGAAGCTACACACTTCTGGGACATTCGTCAATGCAGGCCATTCCATAATAGCCTTGAACCTTGTTGGATCCATTGCAATACCTTCGTCGGAGATGACATGCCCCAAGTAGTGATTCTTCGATAGATAAAAATAAAATAAAAATGAGCATATAGACAATTTCCCATACAATTTTTTCTCTCACAGATACTGTAATACCAAGCGCAAGCGCTTTTCATTTTCTTCCAACGTCCGAGAGTAAATCAAAATATCATCGATGAATACTTGGACGAACTTGTCCAAGTATTCGCGGAACACCTCTTTCAACAAAATCATATATACCCATGGGTGTTTTCCAGTCCAAAAGGTAAAACAGTAAACTCGTATTGTCTGAACCTCATCTTAAAAGTGTTCTTAGGGACGTCATCCTCCTTGATACGTAACTGGTGATACCCTGATCTCAAGTCGATCCTTCAAAACACCGTCACACCCTTCATCTGATCAAATAGATGATCAATCCTCGACAATAGATAATGATTCTTGATTGTTGCCTTGTTCAATTGATGGTAGTCAATGCAGAGTCTCCACAACCCATCCTTCTTTCGAATGAAAATAACAAGTGCACGCCACAGTGACACACTGGGGCATATAAGTCCCAGGTCCAACAACTCCTTCAATTTCATTTTCAACTTCTATAACTCTAGAGTTGACATATGAGACGACGTTCTTGCTATCAGTTTAGTCCTTGGTTTTAGGTCTATGGTAAATTCCAATTCCCTCTCCAGAGGCATCCTAGGTAACTCCTCAGGGAAGATGTCCACAAACTCTCTTACCATTGGAAGGTGTTATATACCTTCCTCTAATCCCTTCTGGTTTAACGCAAGGATCACATAAAGCTTACATCCCTTGTGCATTCTCTAGGAAGAGAAGAACCTCGGGGAACTCCCTGGTTCCGACCTACAATCACGCGTCTTTGTCCCTCATCATCGACCAAGCTCAATCATTTCATATTACAGTTGAGTATCGCCTCATGCGATTCAAACTAGTCCATACCGATCACGACGTCATAAGATCCTAAGATCATGACGAACATGTTGACCCTGGTGAAAAACTCTCCCAGGTTAAGACTACATCCCGTAACCTTCCCTCCAACCTTCTGTTTAGATCTCAAAGTCGTTTCTACAAAACTCAACTCACCCTGTTCGACTTCCCTTACCTTAATTCTTTTTAGTGTTGCTCCTGAAATGAAACTCTCTGTAGCACTGAGATCTATCAAAATATGAAGGGTCTGGTCAATGACAGTTTTTGACGTCTCGAGCACATTCAACTAGTGCTCTACCTGGAGGTTATTCACCGCTGCAAGAATCCAATTGGACTTGCCCAAACTCCCATGGTAGTGGGTCCGACTGATCTAGAATCTATGGTGCTCTCCTCTAGGCAGTCACATTGGTAGTGTGTCTGCCCACAATCCAACACACCTTTTTCAGTCCAATATTCCTGGTACCTGAAGTAGAATCTGAATTCTAGCATTAAGGCCCAACATGAACTCGTTAACCTTAAGTTTCTTGGTAATTTGTTGCGGATCATACCGAAGAAACTCCAGAAAATGGGTCTTGTACTCGGGCACCGTACATCCTCCCTGTCGCCAGGCATTGAACTCGTTGAGCTAACGCTCAATGAATTCCTCAGAAAGTTACCTCTCCTGGAACCATTCCTCGAACAGTTCCCATGACACATCATCGACGACCATGTTCAATTGTGGCAAGAGCTTCTTCCATCATAGAAGAGTGCTCCCCTTCATTTGAAAGACCGCCATGTGGAACTTCATTTTGGATGTATAGTCACTAAGTAAAAATCACATTTCCATATTCTCCAACCATTCCTCGACGGCTACACCATCCAGGGCACCAAATAACTCGAGAAATTTGACCTTCTCGAGTTCACAGTGGATACTAACAATATTGGTTAGGCATGCTGCGGACCCTCAGGGGTACATGCGCCTTGGCCTCAACTCAATACAGATGGTGAATCAAGGCCTTTGAAAATATCTGGAAGGACCTTATCAAACCATCATCATCCCTTACAACATTCGAATCCATCCCAATGACTTGTTCTTCCCCTTGGGGGTTAGACTCTGAGGGAGCGGGCACATCTGGAGGCATCACACCTCCTTCCACGACGCCACGTCGCAAACCTATGTGTCTCCCTCTAATCGTGATCACTGCAAGGACATGTTAAAGTTTTTAATTAGCGCTAGGTTAATACTGAAGGGTTTACAATAGCGGAAAGCTTGGCAATCCACAATCACAGGGTTGAACCCACTTTGATACCATATGTAAGGTCCCCCGTTGTTACGACTACAAGAGAAGCTGAAAGTGAATTTTTTTTTGGTTTTAGGAAGGAAGGAAACAATAACAACAATTAAACCACACAACACTATGCACGCAGATCAGGCAACGGACAACAACGACTCAACACATTAGCACAACAAGCAACTGGGCGAACCTATGGAAATCAAAGATAGATAGAATGGCTCCTCGCCCAAAACAAACACGACAACACCTACAAGCTAAAGGAAAAAATCAACAACCTAACACAATGGATTTGACGACCAGGAACTAGAAACCTCGACGGCGCGCGAAACCAAAGCGCATTAAGGCGTTACAAACCAAGTGCCAACATCAAATATAACAAACAATGCTCACAATGGGAAGCACAAACTCCGGCTAGGTTATCATTCACCTCTATCTGTCAGGGCACGTGATGATCCCCTCATTATGAATCATGTTGTTGCAAGGCAATAGGCGTGACAGTAACCATAGTGCAACGCCACCTATCTATACCAACACCCTAGAAAATCTGACATGCTAGTATACCAACTAATTGTCAGAGTACAATAAGACTATACCAAAACACCCAAGCAACAAGTTGAAAATACGGGAGGTGACATCATTAAGTTAAAATGCACAACTATACAAGGGATTTCTGGTTTCCTACAAGGTGAACAAGTGGTGTGACATCTATGATCAACCCCCATTTACAAATCGACTTAAGGCACAAGGCGCATAGTTACCAATTGACTGTTAAACTAATAAATGTTTAGCTGAAACTTAATAACCCTCAACCATTAAACTTGTGCAAGCTATTAGACTAAATTCCAATAAATCATAAACCATTGACTGTTAATCATTATTCCTAAGTGCAAATGAGTGATCGATTATCGTGGCAATGAATCCAGTAATCTATTAGCAAGAAAATTAAGCATTAATCTATTACCATAGAAGCATTTATTCTATTGGGACAGAAGTTAAATACTGAGATGTGAGACGGGTAATCAATAATTAATCTAAAGGTAGTAAGGATCACTACCATCATTGAAACCATATCTTTTAAAAACAAAGATCGCCATTTAGAAATTATTCACGGTCTAGCAATGTTATCTAACTAAAATACTATCTAACAGAATGCTACATATTAATAAAGTAGTTGTCTAACAATGGCATCACTATCCCACCAATATTTAGCTGGATATTAATAGTATCCCTATCTATCAAGTGTTCACCTAGGGTCTATTGAATAGTATCACTGTCTGTAGTTGTCTAATAAATGCACAATAATTTTGTCAATCACTGTCATAAAATATTTCACTGTGTTCCAACATATATAATTTCATTACCAAAAATCAATAAAACCATAACTAACATACTGTGCAAAACAATAAAGCCGAAAATGAAACTCTCACATTTGGAACTCTGCCCAGTAATTGCTGTGTAAAATTACATTTTAAAGGTGGATCTAAACGCTAAGAAAAAGGACTCGTTGCCCAACAAAATTGTTGCCTATATTCGTTGTGGTTAGAGCATATAGACAGAGAAAAAATTCAATGTCAGACAAAGGTAGATTCGTTGGGACTTATCACATCCTACTAGAAATTATCACCAAAAAAACAAACGTTGGGAACATCCAAAAACNTATATATATATATATATATATATATATATATATATATATATATATATCAAAGAGTATCTCGTTGTCCTTCAATGTATAATTTTGTAGTCAAGTCTAAAATCGTTGTCAACAGTAACCCAAGTATAAATTCATTGTTTAAAACTGACATTAGTTTGCTATCGTCTGTGAATTCGTTGTCCCTTAAATATAATTGTTGTCTTTTAAATAAAAATTCACTATCAAGCAAATAGAATATATATAATCGCTGGTAAATGTTACAACAAAAAGTAATAACTCATGCATTTAATAACTGTCAAAATCCCAGAGTGTAATATCGCTATTCGTTGAGAGGCATAATTACACAAAAATGCATAAGTGAGCATTATAAACACAGAGAGTAGTAAGGTAATAAAACACACTCAATATATTGTCAATAAAACACAAAGGAATATGATATAAATGTACAATTGTATAAATCGATGAGTATATAGGTAAAACACAAAGCAAATAAAGGTAGAAAAACGCAGTCCCATAGTATTGAAAGAAAACACAGACAAGAACTGTGTAATAAGGATTCAACGCAGTCGCCTAATACATAAAAGTCACTGTGTACAAGATATTTAATCTCAATCAACAATTAAAACGCAGTCAATACCTAAATCAAAACATTATCATTCACATATTAATGATGTTGGTATTTTACCAATAAAGGAGCTGAGAATTGTCATTAAAATCGTAGAGAATAAAATGTCATCCAAAGACGCAGAGGTGATACCGAACAAGGTTGGGGTTTAACAATAAAATTGCATGAGTTATACCAATCAAGCACTGGTTAAAATGCCTAGAAATCGCAGAGATAATCCAACAAAATACGCAAGGATAAACATTCCTCAATGAATCAATCAACGCAGAGATAAGTAAGGGTAGATGGTTGGGAAAACGTTATCCTTTGCTCATCATCCACACACAGAAAAGCAAGGCATTAGAATCTATAGTCTATTAACACCGAAGTGAAGATCGTCGGTTTGGCTCCTGGCTGACTTCTCAAGCATGGAATGATGATCTAGGAATAAGGACGGAAGATGAAGCACCATATCTTCATAATAATCAATACAAAAAAAACAGAACAGTCATAACAATCAGGGATTGGGTTGCCAAGGAAATCAATTCAAAGCAGCGAGCATAAAGCTATGATGACATTAAGTTCTCGATTAAAAACACTGAGTAAAACACATTTCCTTACACAATAAGAGTACAATAATGAAGGCGCAAGAACAATAATAATATACCATTCAAATAAACGCATGTGTACCGTAGCCCAAAGCGACAACTCTGAGTCATTGTCTCACGCACGCTTTGTCCATCTCTCGTTTTTCAAATGATGTGACTTCATCAGTACCTCCTAGCCAACACAATGGGTACTCTTCTTGCCCCTGAGTCCCCCGAGCCGCAAAGGGGCCACACAAACTAAACCAAAGAACAACTAGCACCTAGCTCGCCTCACAAGGTCAAGCTACCACTCGTTACCCGAGCTGGGTATCCCAACTCCCACAAAATAAGTCAGTCAAGACAAAAATTCTGTAGCATAACGTTACGAATAAAATATGATCCCCATGGTCCTCCTCCTCCATCCGTTTTATAGAGTTTCTAAGTGATTTCTTTCCCAAATTTTTATTTAATTTATTTTTCATTAATTTAATTCAAAAAAACCTCCCCCGTACACATGTCACCCATCCCCCTAGTTGCACCAGAAATTAATTTCATTAATTATTTAATTACTCCTATTTCCCTCACCCACCTAAAAGCATTCCTAAAATCGCTCCTTGGTGTCCCCATATTCCCTTACAAATTTTAAATGAGTTACGCCTTTACTAAATTCCTAGTTGAGTTCATAATTAGAAAGTTCTTAAAGGCAATATTCCTTACTAGGTTAGTCATTCGACTTTTTCCTTACGTTTCCCTTTTTCTTTATGTTTCCCCTTTTTCCCTTGGTTTCCTATTTATTTTAAGTTTCCCTCTTTTCCCTTTTTATCTAAAACTCAAATTAGCAAGTGTAGAAAAACCACCTCTTTCTCTTTTTAATTAATAAAAATTAATTAGCATAAGTAGAAAAACAATCATTTCATTTTTTTAAAAGTTTAATCCCCCAAAGTAATTTGAGTTTAAAAAAAATTAGTTGAATTTCTTACCCCCTTCTCGTCACATGTTTAATTATGATTATTATTATTATTATTTTACCACAAGTATCACTTAGAACTAGATTTTAATTTCCTAGGTTGGGCGACATTTTTATTAGGGAAATTGTTTTTAAATCTTACTTATCACGTCATTCATTTTAAGGACGACTAGGTTTATTCACTTACCCGTTGAAATTGTGATGTGCCCTTCAGGATGCACTAGGTTCTCCAAGGGTGCTACTCGCCTTTTTCCATTTTACTTACCTGACGTGCCCTTCAGAACGCACTACGTGCTCCAAGGGTGCCACTCGCCTCTTTCCATTTTCCTTGTGCGACGTGCCCTTCAGGACACACGATGTGCTCCAAGGGTGCCACTCACCTCTTTTCATTTTCCTTGAGCGACGTGCCCTTCAAGATGCACTACATGCTCCAAGGGTGCCACTCGCCTCTTTCCATTTTCCTTGCACGACGTTCCCTTCAAGATGCACTACGTGCTCCAAGGGTGCCACTCGCCTCTTGACTGACTTGGTAGACATCAAAAACCCCTGGAGTCAATACTCCACCAAATGATCTTGTGGGAGACTAAGTGATTCTAAGGAATAAGACCCCTGCCTTATTACGCGTTGTTTAGAATCATTGTGAGCGTCTGTCGCAGTCTTCCCTCACGACATCGTGGGTCTTCTCGAACTAGATAATTGTTAACCTACAATTCGAGCCACGGCGGGAGTGTTAGTAGGTTGTGGCAGGGATGTTGTCCACACCGCTCCCTCAAGTCTCTCATTATTGTGCGTGACCCCTCTACTCCACATGTGAGTTTGATCGAGAAGTTATCATCAACCCGCATCATCAATGAATCATGTCAACAATACTAATCAATCATAATAGCATACAATCATATGTACACATGTTATATCAACAACAATCAAACCCCAATAGTCCATTCCCTGACTCTATTCGGAGTCTAAGGGGTCTCATCAATTCCTCTACATCCTCGAGGTCCAAAGTCCTGCACCCTCAGGAGAACCCAGTCAATAACACATGTCTATGTTAATACAACAAAATAACATATCATCGTATCATAATGCCTCATAATCATAATCAAACGACCAATAGTATAATAATATGGATCACTTGCAAGAAAGTGTCCTCAAAGAATAAGTTTTCTCAATGCACGCAAGAGCGAGATGTTACAACGTTGATGAAGTCATTGGAACCAAAATTGAAGCAGAAGTTGAATCACCTACAGATATGTACATAAATCTAGATAATTTAAGATGAACACTTGTATATAGTTTAGTGAATTTATGTTTGGGTTTTGTTTTTAAATACAAACTTTAAATTTAAATATGCAGGAAAATCTATCCACATTGATGATGAAATATTAGAAAATGTTGGTACTGAAAATTTTTGGAAGAAAGAAGTTAAGCATTATACAAGAAATCATGTTAAGAATATATATAATACATTTTTCAAAAAATGAATCAGTAACAATACAAGCTCAACTTTTACCTATCTAATAAAGTTAAGAAAGTTAAAAGAAGCTACGTCATTATTGGGTATTCAAAAGTCGACAAAATATACAAAGGTGAAACATAATATCTTTGACAATATAACCAGTGTATCAAAATATTTTGGAAAATCTCGAAAAACAAAATGTCAGTGTTGCACGTAGAGTGATACAAACAATGATTGTTTCATCTAGAAATATAAAATATCGTTTGACACAACACATGACAAAAGCTATGGGAACCTCAAGAAAAACATTGTACAAACATAGAAAATTTCAATTGCAAATAGATGCAAATGATGAACTTGTTTGTTGGACAATTATTTCTAGATAACCCTACAAAGATAGACTTGCATAAAATGTTAAAGAATCGGTATGTAATGTTTGGTTGATAGAATCTCATGTTTCACCACATACAAGGGATGTGTTGTGCCRAAGAAAAGCACGAAAAAAATATGAATAACATCCAAAACATATATTTCCAATGACACAAATAGAGAATTCAATACATTCAAAGAAGAACACAAAGAAGTTAAAATTTCCATCAATACATTTGTGCAACAAAAACAAAGGTTTGTTAGACCCATCACTATTCGTAACACTTTTTATTTTCRTTATCATGTGRAATTTGAGTTATATTATGACACTTTTCTTTATTTTGTTAAAACCTTATGGCCAATTTCACCTCCTCCTTCCACATTTCTTGCTTTTATATCWGAAATTCTATGTGAAAGAGAAGGTGATGAATTATTTTACCAAAAAAAATGTGTTGGTGGAAAGAAATGTGATCGTTGTGGAAATCTAAGTTTGTTTCACTCAAAGTATCCTATTGATATGAATGATCAATAATTTTCTAATATAATAGTCAATTAGAAGAGATATGAATATATCAACATCACGGCTTCACAATCTTCAAATGTTATTTCCAAAAGGATTGATTTGAAAGTAGATAAAATCTGTGTGATAGATATTTTGAAGAAGTTTGAGGAATAAATTTATAAATACACCAATCATTCACATAGATATTGATGGCAAGACCTACAATTTAAACAATCCCATGAAGTGTTTCCACCGTAGACAATTTTGTATGTAGTTGATTTTACAAAGAATTACACATTTGTTGCACAAAAAGAAATAGATAGTAAATATTATCATTATGATCAAGTCACTATATTTGTCCATATTCTATATAGACATGCTCAATAGAATGTTGATAACATAGAAAGAACCAATGCAATCAACATGTTATCAAAGAATATCACTTTTATATAAGTGATAATTGAGAACACGTTACACATTATGTACAAAATTGTTTTGATAAATTTTATGATTCATTGAAAGAACATGGGATCATATTCGATCGAAATTGGATATGGTCAGATGGATGTGCAGTTTAGTTCAAATATTCATGATCATTCTATTGGTTGTTTCGTCTTTACAAGAAATCAAACATTACACATTGTTGGAATTTCTTTGAGACTGATAATGGAAAAGGAGAGTACGACGGTGCATAGGAATGTGTAAAACGAGCACTTCAAATGTATCATATGAACCCTCATACCAATCACAATTGGCATTAAGCCATTAAAATAATCCGTCAAGGAATGTGCACATGTGTGTGTATATATACATTTTACGCATGTACACATGATATTTTTATTCACATGTTCAAATTTATATGATCTTCAATCATGTTCTTGATATATTTCAAGTTAAAAAGTTCTTGTCTTGCATAGGTTTTTTTGGTATGTTGGAAACCAAGATGTAAATAGATAAATCCCACAAGAGGCTGGTACAATAAATGGGACATGAAAAATGCATTCAGTTAAAAGAAAACACTATCAAAATGCATTTGCATTTGATAGAAGAAATGAATCTTGTTTTTGTTCAGTTTGCATAGAGGACACATAATCCATAGAGATTTATGAAAACGAAAATGTGGAATATGTTAAATCTTGGAGACATACCAAACTTAATATAAAAAGGAAAATGTCACTTGTAAGCTCAGAGGAGATGGAATCAAATGAAATTGTAGTGTTAGTTGATGACGATAGAGTTTCTGATCTTGTTAGAGAAGGTAATTTATGTTTCAATTGTTGGAAAATATATTTATTAAATATTTAAACAACTTGTAGATGTACTTGTAAGTTGGATATATAAAATTTATATATAGTCGATGAGTTTAATGGTGCATGCATGTGTGCTAATCTAACACAAACTGCTTGTTGGAAGATATCGAATTATTTGCAGGAGATGTCTTTGTCGTGGTTTCACCTATAGACAACACTGAAAATGTGAAATATTATTTGATGTGATGCACGGAAGGAAAGATGAGTTTATTAGAATATTTTGATGATAATGGTTTTATATATGAAAGAGGATCAATTATATTGAAAGACTATTGTTTTCAAGAAACCCATCAAACTGATAGTCATGTTCACTTTCAAGACTATCAGTCGGATGTCATAAGTTGTCAATATAGTCATTTGGTATGTGTAGTGCACATAAAGTTAATAGAGGTTCAATCAAGGAAAAAAAAAAAGGTTAGAAAATGGAAAATGTCAAAATCCAATCATGAATAGATAATCTAAGATGGCATACCATTACAATTTCTTTAAACAAGTGACATACATTCTAGAATTTTTTTATTTTGCATTGAAAGTACACGTATTTATGGATATCTAGGATTTTGGAATCATTTGGTTTAGTTTACTTTCATGGTCCAATCAAATAAGGAACTATATTTTTGATGAATTATAAAGTTTACTGAGCTTTATTTACAATTTTGTTCATAAAACTAGATCTAAATTGGTCAATTCAAAATTATTAGATATTCAGGTCCCCATGTGTCCTCTGGACCACTTAAGGGATGAGATACCATGCTCTAGATTTTCTAGTCATGCCCCAAATTTGATATTGTTTGGTTTTTAATACCATGTTCATTTGAGTAAACTGAGTTTTAATGAAGTGTTTGTCATGTACTTCTTTATTAAACACAATTTCACACATATAACTAGATCTCAATTATAATTTATGTCTAGGTTTAAATGGTTTATATAGTCTCAAACAAAGGGTCTCATATACAACTCAATTATAAACTTTTACATTTAAGTTTAATGAATATTTAGCCAAAAATGAAAGATAACCATGAAGTATAATCCCTACTTACAACAATTTGAAGTACCAATCACTTATAAAATGATTATCTATATAATGCACCAATCCCACCACATGATAGAGAGAACATCATACTTGGGTGTTGTAGATATTGCATTCAATACAATGTAGTCATTATTATCTACATAAGACATAGCCCATAAATATGTTGCATATACTTGTGTTCAACATTTTCAAAAAAAATTGTGTATTAGGTGAGGATTAGAAGCAAAGAGTTTTATGCTTAATATATTATTCATTTGTATATAAAAAACATCTTTTTGGAATATATATATATCGCATCCAATAATCCTTATGATCCTTAGTTGTTTATGATCCTTGGCTACTCATTTATCTTTGAACATCCCAAGCCACCTTATATATGACCTGAGCAAGTCCCTCTTAGAAGTAACTAGTAAGTAAGATGAATTATTTTTCTTTAGAATTGAAGCATTTGTATGACTATATTATTTTAACAATTCTATAAACTGGGATCTAGATATCCATTGGTTCAAAAACATGTACCCTAGGAGGTTCCATTAAAATAGGTTGCTAGGGCTGATTTAAATATGTTGATATAATATTATCTTAAATCAACATTACCAAAATATTTGTGTTTGAATATGTCACTAAATTGGGTGATATAGTATGATTACATGGCTTCATTTAATATATGTCCATTTAATTAAAAAAAAAACATATGAAACATGACACATAGCTTAACCAATGTTTGACACAGTGTATTTCATTATAGCTAATTTTGGAAGTTTTTGAATATATATAAAGAGTAGTCTTGAAAGACCACTATTTTCATAGTGTTGTTGTCTTTGTAGCTAGTTTACCTCTGCAATTTTTTTTTTATCATTTCATGATTTATTTTCTAGAGACAAATTCTTTTCCATTTTTGCTACAAAATTAGAAGTACTTTTATACTGAAAATTGAAAGTTTTCTCAATGCAAGCCACAAAACTGTAACATCTCACTCTTGTGTGCACTGAACGGACTTATTCTTTGAGGACACTTGCGTGCAAGTGATCTAGATCATTATACTATTGGTTGTTTTGATCATGATTATGAGACATTATGGATTTGATGATATGTTATTTTTGTTGTATTTACATCGACAAGTGCTATTGACTAGGTTCTCCTGAGTGTGTAGGACTCTGGATGTTAGAGGATGCCGAGGCATCGATGAAACTCCTTGGAATCCAAATCGAGTCAGGGAGTGGACTGTTAGGGTTTTAATGTTGTTGATATGGCATATGTACATATGATTAGATATTATGATGTTGATTGTTATCGCTAACATGTTTCGCTGATGGATGCATGATGACGATAGCTTGCGGCCCAGACTCACATTTGGAGTAAAGGGGTCACACATGACAACCAGAGACATTGAGGGAGAGGTGTGGCAACAACCCTACCACAACCTACTATCACTCATGTTGTGGCTCGAACTATAGGTTAACGATTACCTAGTTCGAGAAGACCCACGATGTCGTGAGGGAAGACTATGACAGTCGCTCATGATGATTCTAAGGGCTGCACAATAAGGCAGGGTCCTTATTCCTTAGAGGCCCTTAGTCTCCCACAAGATTACCTGATAGAGTATTGACTCCAAGGGTTTGACGTCTACCAAATTTAGTCAAGAGACGAGTGGCACCCTTGGAGAACATAGTGTGTCTTGAAGTGTAGGTCACACAAATAAAACAGAAAGAGGCGAGTGGAACCCTTGGAGCACGTAGTGCATCCTGAAGGGAACGCCACAATTTTTAACTATGGTAAGTTAATAAACCTAGTGCCTAGAAAACTATGCCTCCTTATTGTTAGCACTGAGAGTCACCCTCAAGTTGCGGGAGGATAAGTCCAGTACCCATGAGAAGTTTTGGTGGATGTCGGTTTTATATGAGTGGAGGTCAATGTACAAAACTCAAAATATGAATGATGTTCAACACAGAACTGGACAAGAAATGCACAGGGAAGTGAGGGCCACATTAACTTCAGTCAGTGAATTGAGTTTAATTGTGAGCAGAGGGAAGACTTAGTGAGAAAGGTGAACAAGACTACTATGGGAATTAGGTTTTCAAACAACTTGGAGAAGAAAAACTAAGACTCAAGATCACTCTTGATATCAAGCTTCAGACACTGAAATATGTCCAAACAACACAGTCACAACAACACAATGATCAAACCTACATCACAATCTAGCTACAACAATTCGACTGGATCCTCCATGCCTGAGCCATTCAGTGTAAGAGGGAAAACGATAATAAGGGAGATGACTAAAATTGGTCACGATACCACTATAATCAAACCTACATTACAACAACATAACAACCCTCGACTGGATCCTCCATGCCCGAGTGTTTTAGCACAGTTTTTACAGAGAGATGAAAATAAGTTGACTTCTATTAACATGAAAGTCTCAAATTTGATACATAACCAGAGAACAATTATGGAATCAAAACATTAAAAAATAGGGAGCTCTTCTCAACCAGTTGACGACCATAACAAAATATCAAAACTACGTACTTATACTCAAAATTGTCCACAACCACCAAGGGCACAATCTGGCCACTGCATTCAAGGCTTGTTGTCTACATCTTCTTCTGTCAGACTGTGCATGCATTCTTCTGCCAGACACGAGCTCAGAGCAGTCTGGGATTTGTAGGAAAATCCATCCACATGGGGCCTCTAGCTGACAACTTTGTCTCTACAACCAAACCCACCATGCTTTCCATTTATGGAGTGAGTTCAAGCTTCAACCACCACTCCTTTTTCATTTACTACTTCTTCTCGAGATCGCAACAAGGCTAAATTCCTAGGGGTTGTTGTGTGCTTCTTGGTGGCTCTTTACTGCAGGTTCTATGAAACTCACGACCTTCCTCTTTTGTGCTTCTGAAATCTCAAGCTTCCAGCGCCAACTCCTTCTTCATCACTCTTTCATGCTTGTGACCTCAGGCCTTGACCTGGTGCTTATCCCATATGACACTTCAGGATTTTGCGCTTCAGGAGTCTTCACATCATTTGTCTCCAGACTTCCCGGTGTCCGCTTTAACGAAATCACATGACTCAGATTGATGACTGGATCTGCTTTGCATCCTATGGCTATGATTTCTTCCTTGGAACCTCGAGCTACCAGCTCCACATGACGGGCGCTCACCTATCTTTATGGACCCTCTTTCCATATGACCATGGTCTATGACCATGGGCCTAATTCCTGAGTGCTTCGTGACTTTGCACTTCACAAACTTGCGTCGTGCTCCATGCAAAACCTTTGATTTGCGAAACAACGAATCCACTGATCAGATGCCACTTGTACCTTTGGTTGGACGGTCCAGATCCACTTCACACTTCGCGAAGTTTACTTTTGTTTCCTTCCAAAACTCCTGAGAGTTTCTTCCGCAAACCATCGGATCGATTGCCACATGTCCCCTAAGATCTATAGTCCATATTTACTTTGGATATCAGAACTCGGGGAGCTTGTGCACTTCGGGACTTCGAAACTTTCGCACCTCGGCTCTTCGACACTTCTTAATTAGAAAATCCTGCAACGAATTTCTCCGCAGCACAGATCTGGTGCCACGTGTCTCTTCAAATCAAACAACGCATGCTCACTTCGGGTTTTGGGACTTCGGACCTTTGAAAAACAACTTGAACAATATTTCGAACCCCCAATTCTCGTGAATCGCTGATCTGATATTCTTAGGAATGTCCATTGTTGAAGCTGATCTTGCCTGTTGCTTGCATTTCGAGCCCAAAATGGACTTCTCTGAACGCTGCACTTTGATGTTTCTTGTGCAGGCCGCAAACTTGGACAACCTGCTACCCTTGACAACTATATGTGATAACACTTATGACCTAGTCGGCCTTTAAATGAATGATGTGATGAGTAAAGTTTAATAACAAATTTTCCCTTAAGAACTATTGCCAAACCTAGTAAATTTAAAACCTAGTTCTAAGTAGAACCTGTCAACAAAAAAAAACTAATTAGACATATAATAAGAAGTGGGTAAAGAAAATTCAGGCTTTATTAATTAAAGTAAATTTTTTTAATGAAGGTTTAATAATAAAAAGGGGGTAAATGGTTGTTTGTCTAAACTCACTAATTATGAACTTAGTTAAAAGGGGGAAACTTAAAGAAAAAGGGAAACTTAAATAAATGGGAAAACTTAAAAAAAAGGGGAATGTCTAACTTAGTAAGGAATCTAACCTTTGGACCTTTCTATTTATGAACTCAACTAGGATTTAAGAAAGGCGTAAGTCATTTAAGAAATGTAAGGGAATAAAGGGACACCGATGAGCGTTTTTAGGAACGCTTTTAGGTGGGTGAGGGAAATAGACAAATCTAATTAATTAATAAATTGATTTTCTGGTGCAACTAAGGGATCGGGTGACATGTGTATGGGGGAAGTTTTTTCTAATTAAATTTAATAAAAAGAATCTAATGAGGGTTGGGAAACTAATCAATTGAAAACTCTATAAAAAGGATGGCGGAGGAGGAGTATGGATCATGTCTGGTTTGCGTAAGGTTACGCTACCAAAAATTCATCTTGACTGAATTTTCTTTGTAGGAGTTTGGATACCCAGCTCAGGTAACGAGTGGTAGCTCGATCTTATGAGGCGAGCTGGGAGCTAGCATTCTTTGGTATTGTGTGTGTGGCCCCTTCGCTGCTCAGGGGGATCAGGGGGAAGAAGATTACCCCTAGCATTGGTTGGGAGGTATCAGTGAGGTCTCATCGGTCGGCACACAAGATCTGGACGGAGCATGAGCATGGGACAACACCAATGGAACCTTCACCTTCGTTGAAGGTACACATGTCTAAATTTCACAATTTTATTTAGTTGATTTCTTCTTGATTTACATCTAGATTTTATAGATTTTGGGTTTCTTTCTATGTGTTTGTTGTTAATGTAAGGCTTTATGATTTCCCCAAAAGAGACTACCTCCTTTGTGTTTATAGTCTCTATTGCACACAGAGCGCTCCTTGATTATTTATCTGTAGTCCACTTTCCGGTAGCATTGCAACCATCATTCATTCCAGTTGTCTATTGGCTTTCTTATATTCTTGTGGCGTAGTGATAGTTGCGCCTGTCAAATTATTTCCTGCGTTTATTAATCTTTTGATGTGTTCTACCAGTGTTCACGATTTACCTTTATTTTAAATCCTTTTATTCAAATTGCCAACATTCTAGTCCTTCATTGTGATCTCTTTTTTCTTTAAAAAAAATAAAGATAAAAATATCTGTGAGGCGATTTATTGTTGGGGACTATAAATCGTTTTATTTGGAGATAGTTTATTCTTCTAGTATCCATAATGATCTGAGGCTACCACCCTTACCTTTTTTGGTTAAAACCTGTGATTGTGTTTTATGTTGGGCATATTTTTTTTTTCATAATTCTTTAACGACATTTAAATGTTGGGTAGAACTTGTTTTCTTACAATCCTTTAACTGTGTTTTACTTGCTGAGCAGATCTTTTTTACTCCCGGTCCAATGAGCAAGAAAATGTGTGACACCAAACCATAATGAAACACATGGATTGGGCCATAAAGAATGAGAATACCCGAGTGGGGCTGAAAAAGTAAATAATGTGTTGATGCGGGGTCCTTGTATTGCTCTTTTAATGTTTCCTTAGCTACCTTGCTTCATTCTCTAATGCAATTAGCCATAAACATCATTCGGCATAATCTATAGATGTCTGTGTTCAGACACTCGTGTTTCCACACCCACCTACGTGTTCAGTAGTTCGCTTACGTGAGTTACCAAGGAAGAGATTTTCTTTTTATTCACACCTTTCGATTCACTTCATTTTAGCTGATTCGATTTTCTTTACTGAAACGAAAGTCACCGGTCTAGTTAGTCTATATATGGGAATCAACCCACCCCACTCGAACAATTTTTGTTTTATGAGTTCATCGGTTCCGCACCTCGCCCACCCAGAATTCATTGGCTGGCTACCAAGAGAATAAGGTGAATCATCGGGGTGTGACGAAGCGTGTATATCTTTTTAATCTTTTAATTGTGTTGCAGATCTTGTGTTATTCTCTGAATTTCTGAGCCAATGACAGCGTGTTCTCTTTCTTTCATGAATGTCCATTCAAACTGTTGGCAAACTGAAATTTATGTCTGTAATCAAATTGCATGTATGGTCTGCTCGGGGAATTCTTATAATTTCTGTCAGTAGGCGAATTTTAATTAAACTGATTCGCAATTTCTGAGTTATGGAATGTGGTCGCGTCCTTGCATTTTTTTTTATCTAATTTCCACGCATTGAATTTGTCGGGCTCTCACAAATCACGACAAATTATATAATCTCACTTGTCCCATGCGTTTCATTTCTAACAATCATACGTCATCTTTATTGAACAGTTCCACCCAAGAGCACAATCGAGAAGCGAGATTGATAATGAGAGTACTGTCGAGATTATTAAATTGCCAACTAACAATAAGTATGAAATATTAAGTGTACGATCGAATCTATAATTTATGTGTATTAACCTTACAATAACGGAAAAAGGGTTCCAAAGTCTCAAGCGATAAATGTTCTTTTGTCGGCGTGTTATGAAAATTGCCAGATAAGGCTTCGAATGCATACAGCTACAAGATTTCCTCTTTTTGGCTGCCTTTTTTTCTAACCTATGTTATCCTAGAGATTATTCTATCTGTATTAAATTTCTGAGAATTGATATCCCTTGATTTAGTTGCACAACAATTTAATTATTATTCGCAGAGATAATTACTTTTATTACTAGCAATTAATTTTATTAACTTTACTCAGAGATTTTATTATTCACACCGAGATTGTAGTTAATTACACAACAATTTCTTGCCTTTTACTATAGAAATTAAAAGTCTTTTTTCTCAAGAGATTATATAACTACCTTTTGTCTAATCAATCATGGAATCCCAACCCTTGCTTTTCTAACCGCACTCGCGATAGTAGACGGGGTTCTTTTTAAAGTTTCTTAAACGGTTGCCTTAAATTTGTGCGATTTTTCTATGATTAATTAAATTGGTATGTAAACTATGTTCAATTTATTTGTTGTTAAATTTTATGTCTATATTGTACAAATTGGTGATGTTAATTACTTTGTTATCTTTGGGATTTGTTGAATAGGCCAGTAAACTTTTTATTGGAGGACTGTGTTAATTAATAATGGTTGAAATTGATGAACAACATGTTAAGCTAACAACGACCACATGAATGATTGAAGGGTTTTCTGCTTTGTTAATGTTAATTGTTTGTTTGAGTGATTTAATAGTGTTAATTGTTTTTGTAGCCTTAAACTAGGGATTATCATGATGTAGGAAATTAATGGTGTGATGAAAAAGGTTTTAATGGAGGGTAAACTATTGATTGCAGAAGATAGATGGATGTATTACCAGTGTAGTTTTTAGTCATTTCTTTATTGAATTTCCAAGTTGAATGAATGTAGTTATTGTTTACATGGACATGATGTTTGTGTGATTAAATAAAGGAACCCGAAAGGTATATCACTTCTCACGCCTTGGATTCTATTTAATGAATGATTGATTAATTAGTGCGCTTGGACTTTAAATAGAATTATGCCTCAAGTTTGTTATTCTTAGATAGATTGTGTATGTCAGCTCTCTCGCGCGCTCATAAATTTAATGTTAATTTAAGTATTGTCTAAATATTAGATTATCTGGTGGTGCACGGTGAGGGGACAATAATGATCGGTTGTTGTTATTTATTTGTGCGCCATGCAATTGTTGATTCATTGATCACTATTTCTCGCTTGCATTGAAGGTTCGTGTTACGTGTGTCGGTAGGTGTTGTTGCATTTGGTTGATTTGATGTTGTCTTTTAGCTTGTAGGCATTGTCTTTCTTGTGTCGGGTGGGATGTAGACACCTCCTTGTTCCTCGGAACAGTCACCAGCCTTGAGACCTTAAATGGTCAAAATCGATGGGAACCTGGGCTTGAGCGTTGCTTATGTGTCCTAGATGTATTAACCTTGCAGGGTATGACGGGGGGTAGTCATTTTCATTTTCATCTGATTGAATGTTGTATGTTGCTTCCAGTTGCATGATGTGCTAGTAGGCTAGGTCGTTATGTTTTTTGTTTCCTGAATTGTGTGCGTTGTGTTCGTTGTCAAGTTGTGTTGACTAATGGTTGTTGTTGTTACCTTCTTGCTTAATAAAAAAAAGGGCAAAAAAATTGCAATTGTTATGCATTGCATGTTGTTGTAACGATGGGGATGTTACATATGGTATTATATCCAGTACAACCCGTGACTTGGGATCACTACAACTTTCATTGATTGAGTACTTGATTATAAAATGTCGCTAATTAAAATTGATTGTATTCGTGCAGGTAATCATGGTTAGAGGACGTCACGGAGGCAGACAACGAGGTGTTAGGGGAGGAGGCCCAACACCCCCAGTAGCATCCACGCCTGAGGGGTATAACCCCTAGGGGTACGAACAGGTTGTCGGGTAGGAACATGTAGTTGTGGGTGATGTGGTTGGGTTGATGAGGTCCTTACAGAGAATGTATGAGCCACTGATTAGTTGTTTGGATAGAGATAAGGCCAGGGATCCGGCACCTCCTGAGGGTCCACCGTGCACTCCAGTCGGTACTGGTAGCATTCACCGCGAACTCGAGAAGGTCAAATTTCCTGAGTTGTTTGGTACCCTGGACGGTGCAGCCCCCCGAGGCATGGTTGGAGAATATGGTGATGTGATTTTCATTTCGCGACTATACCTCCAACATGAAAGTCCACATAACGATCTTTCAACTAAAGGGGAGCGCTCTTCTATGGTGGAAGACGCTCCTACCGCAATTGAACATGGCAGACGAAGATGTGTCATGGGAACGGTTCCAAGAGAGGTATCTATCTGAGGAATTCATTGAGCGTCAGCTCAATGAGTTGAACTCCTTGCGACAGGGTGGTCGTACGGTACCTGAGTACGAGGCTCGTTTCATGGAGCTACTTCAGTATGCTCTGCACCTGAATACTGAAAAACTTAAGGTCAACAAGTTCGTGTTCAGCCTTAACGTCAACATTCATACAAAGGTAAGGATTCTGATGCCTCAAACCTTGCATGATGTTGTCCAGAAGGCCCTCATATCAGAGGAGGATCTTATTAGCGAGGGTAAGAGAAAGACTCTAGCGAGACTAGCAGGATAGGTGTCATCTAGTGTGCAACAACATCAGACACCAGCTAGACATTCACTGGGATTTCTAGGCACTCGAAGATGATCCACATACACTAAACCACGGTGACCAATGCCTCAGCAGCGAACTCCTTACAGAGGACCACTGCGCCAGCAACAACCTCGATTGAAACAACAACAGTTTAGGCTTGTTCAGCAGAACTGACCATGGTTTAAAACTGGTGGGTCGTCAGCTTCTACTTCAGGTACCAGGAGTACTGGACCAAAGACAAGGTGTTGGACATGTTGAGAGCCACATTACCAGTGTCACTGCTCAATTGAGAGGACGAGAGCATTTGGATCAGTCGGACCCACTACCGTGGGAGATTTGGGCAATGCCCATCGGATTCATGCAGCGGTGAATAACTTCCAGGCAGAGCACCAGTCGATTGTTCTCGAGATGTCAGGTACCGTCACTGACCAACCCTTAGTATTTTGATAGATCCAGGTGCTACATAGAGTTTTATTTCTAGTGCAGCGCTAAAAAAAATTAAGGTAAATGCAGTCTAACATGATGAGTTTAGCTTTGTAGAAATGGCTCCAAGAGCCAAACAGAAGGTTGGAGGGAAGGTTATGGGTTATAGCCTTAACCTAGGAGAATTTTTCACAAGGGCCAACCTATACGTCATGATATTACGCTCTTATGACGTCATGATCAGTATGGACTGGTTAGAATCGCATGAGGTGATACTCAACTGTAAGACGAAACAATTGATCTTGGTTAATGATGAGGGGCAGAGACATGTGATTGTAGGTTGGAACCAGGTAGTTTCCCTGAGATTCATCTCTTCCTTACAACTACAGAAGAGCATGTGCAAGGGATGTAAGCTATATGCAATCCTTTCTTTAAATGAGAAGGGCGTAGCGGAAGGTCTAGAAAACCTTCCGGTAGTGCGAAACTTTGCAGACATCTTCCCCAAGGAGTTACCTGGGATGTCGTTGAAGAGGGAATTGGAATTTACCATCGACCTAAAACCAAGAACTAAACTGATAGCGAGAACACCTTATCGGATGTCGAACCCATAGTTGTAGGAGTTGAAAATGCAACTGAAGGAGTTGTTGGACCTAGGACTTATACGAGCCAGTGTGTCACCATGGGGTGCGCATTTTATTTTCATACGGAAGAAGGATGGGTCGTGGAGACTCTGAATTGACTATTGTCAATTGAAGAAGGAAATGATCAAGAATCAGTATCTGTTTCCAAAGATTGATGATTTGTTTGATCAGATGAAAGGCGCGACGATGTTTTCAAAGATCGACTTGAGATCAGGGTATCACCAATTACGTATCAAGGAGGAAGACATCCCTAAGACCGCCTTTAAGACAAGGTTTGGACATTATGATTTTACTGTTTTACCGTTTGGAATGACGAACACCCCAGAGGTATTTATGATTTTGATGAACGTGGTGTTCCGCGAATACTTGGACAAGTTCATCCAAGTATTCATTGAAGATATTTTTATTTACTCTCGGATGATGGAGGAGCATGATGAGCACTTGTGTATGGTACTACAATGTCTACGAGAGAACAAATTGTATGGGAAGTTGTCTAAATGCTCGTTTTATCAATCGAAGATTCATTACTTAGGGCATGTCATATCCAGTGAAGGTATCGTTGTGGATCCAACAAAGGTCGAGGATATTATGGAATGGCCTATACTGACGAATGTCCTAGAAGTTTGTAGCCTCATGGGTTTAGTGGGATACTATCGATGGTTTGTCGAGGGTTTTTCGAAGATACCAAATTCAATCACGGAATTGCATAAGAAGAACAAGAAGTTTGTTTGGACCGAGAAATGCATGGGGGCATTTTAGAGGCTCAAGGAGTTGTTGATGACAACACCAATACTAAAGGTCCCTGACATGGACACAGACTTCTTGGTATGCACTAACGCATCTAATGAAGGCTTAGGTGGAGTCTTGATGCAAGATGATCGAGTGATTGCTTACAACTCGAGAAATTTGAGAAGGCATGAGAAAAACTATGTGACGCATGATTTGGATTTGTTAGCCATTGTTTATGCCTTGATAGTTTGGAGACACTGCCTTATTGGATGAAAATTTGAGCTAAAAATGGACCACTGTGGTCTACAACAAATATTTACGCAAAGCAACTTGAATGCACAACAACAACATTGGTCGAAATTGCTTAGCGAGTACGATTTCAAGATTACTTACATAAAATGAATAGTGAATATAGTGGTTGATGCGTTGAGTCAGAGACCACACATATTCTCGGTGATGCCTCTTCAGATGAATCTACATGAAAATATTATAACTTTACAGTGCAACGATGACTGGTACAAAGAATTAAAGGATTTTATCAGACAAAACACAAGGATGGTACAAAAATTTGAAAGATTTACTATGGACAACGACGGATTATTGATATTTAAAATTCAAATTTATGTACTACCCAATGAAGAGTTGAGGAGTTTGATCCTAAATGAGGCTCATAGAGAAGTGTACATGGCTCATCCTAGAGTCACGAAGATGAGGGAAGACCTTAAACCCTTATTCTTCTGGAAAGGAATGAAGGCAAACATAGTCAACTACATGGCAATATGTCTAGAATGTCAGTAGGTTAAGGCTAAAAATAGACATCTGGCAGGATTACTACAACCACATGCTATTCCAGAATCGAAATGGGAGGTCATTTCGATGGATTTCATTTTTGTATTTCGACTGACGGCAAGGAGACATGACTTGATTTTTGTAGTAGTCGACACTCTGACGAAGAGTGATCATTTTATTCCTGTGCGTACGATGTATCAGGCACCTGACATAGCTAGAGTTTTCATCAGTGAGATCGTGAGGCTGCATGGCGTGCCTAAGAGGATTATATCCGATAAATGTTTGGTGTTTACATGACAATTTTGGACTAGTTTCCAAGAGGCCTTGGGAACCCAACTTAACTTTAGTACCGTGTATCACCGAAAGACAGACGAACAGACCGAACAAAAAAACCAAATCTTGGAGGATATGTTGCGTATGTACGTGATGGACCGA
The DNA here is from genome assembly GCA_009831015.1 of Picea engelmannii. Taxonomy (NCBI): domain Eukaryota; kingdom Viridiplantae; phylum Streptophyta; class Pinopsida; order Pinales; family Pinaceae; genus Picea; species Picea engelmannii. The sequence goes on from ML787174.1 coordinate 530,829, forward strand.
TAGAATCATTGGGAAAATTTCTTTCCACTGGTAGAATTTTCATATAACAACAGTTATCAAAGCACCATTAAGATGGCACCTTTTTAGTTTCTTTACGGGAGACCATGTCGGATGCCTTTGAGTTGGGATCGACTTGAGGATAGGGTCCTGGTGGGACCAGAAGCGATCCAAGAGATGGAATACCAAATGCAAACTATAAGACGAAAGATAAAGGAAGCGTAGGATCGACAGAAGAGTTATGTTGATGTGCATCATGTCGACCGTAGTTATGAAGTTGGCGATCGAGTCTTCTTGCGAGTGAAACCACATAAGAGTTCGATCAATTTTGGAAAGGGTGTTAAATTCTCTCCTAGGTTCGTGGGACCCTTTGATATTGTGGAAAGGAAGGGGCCCATGGCCTATTGACTATCCTTGCCTGATTCTTTGAAGTGTATGCATGATGTTTTTTACGTATCTGTTTTGAGACATTATGTTAGTAATCCTACACATGTTATTGACATGAGTTCCTTGAAGGTATCAGACGAGGGTGCACTCATGGTGGAACCAATCCACATATTGGACCATCACATTTGATAGCTATGGCCTTGAACAATAGATCAGGTCAATGTCCAGTGGGAAAACTATAGTCCACACTCGGCGACCTGGGATGACGCATATGATATGCATCAACAATTTCCATTTTTGTTTGATAGCTAGACATATGATACTGTGATACACTTTATTTCGACACTTACATACTGTGAAACTTTAGGATGAAGTTTAAAACAAGAGGGGGTGTATGTAACATCCCTCTCTTGCACACACTGAGCAGACTTATTACTTGAGGACACTTGCGTGCAAGTGATCCGGGTCATTATACTATTCGTTATTTTGATCGTGATTATGAGATATTGTGAATTTGATGATATGTTATTTTTGTTGTTTTACATCAAC
>ML787175.1:41135-58785 GCA_009831015.1 Picea engelmannii
TGGGCAAACAGAGACTCTTCCCTGAAATTGACATGGACATTGCGTTCAGGGAATGCACACACTGGTTTTCTCTCATAGATAGACTGCACGACTCTCAACAAGGGTAAACACACATTCTTCAACACCCAACACAGGCTTCCTCTCTGTAACAGACATACAGGAGGTCTCTTGCAGACTAGCTCGTATGGCTCCTGCTAAGGGCAGTTGGGTCAAATGGAATGCGAGAGATCCGCCCCCACAGCTATTCCTTTCTGTTTTATTTGCATGTGTCAGGGTGGACATTTTTCACCCTGGGAACTCCATGCATTCCATCTGCATGCCTCCCTGTACACGCCTTTCCTTTTTGCTAGGAACTTAGGATAAAATAATGTGCACATGGCTTTTTAAGAAATAATATTAAAATATTATTCCATCCCTAAGCCCCCTAGGCTTAGCCCCTAGGCTCAACACTCAACCCCTTTCCCACCTTCCAGCCCCTAGTTTCTTGCCCACTCTATGGACGCTCAGTCCCCCTTCACTCATTCATCGTGGTCGGTCTGCACCTGGCGGTGTTTATATTTTATTGATTATTTTACATACATACAAGTACGACAGTAGGCTCCTGGCTCTCAAACACTTAGGCTTCCTGGCCTAAAAAACACATAAGCCTTCCGGCTTATACAAAACTTGGCTCACCAGCCTATAGAACACATTTACAATTCATTGCATATATCATGATCTGTAACAGGGCTCGACCTTGGGGACACTACAAAATCCATCCCATCAGTCGAATAATGCCAAAAATAAAGGAAAAAACTGAAACAATAATAATTCAGGACCAGGGGGAAATAACCCCCAACAAAACCAACCTGTTGGGGGCAACCATAATCAAGGGAACTAGAACTCCCAAGGGGGAAATCACAAAAAGCGCCAAGGAAAATAATAATAACCTTTGTCCAAACTTCCCTTGCACCCTTTGCGGTGAATATGGCCATTATACTCACCATTTCCCCCAAATAGCTGACTTTAAATTGATGAAAGAATCTGTGAATGGACCACGTCCCCCAGCATTGCCTGCCCCTCAGCATGCCCCACAACAATACGTGCAACAACCACCCCCAACAGTGTTACAGAACCCTATTCCACACCAAGGGGTGATGAATACCCAACAGGAAATGCACCCTGCCCCACCACAGATGGGACAATATCAAAACCCTGGCACTCCTGCTCACTAGCGAAGACAAAATTCTTCTACAAACGTGCAGTCATCAATATAGCACACCCCATGAATATACTCTCACAACTTCAGAAGCAGTTCCAGGTACAACGAGACCACGTTTGATGATTCCATGCCCTAACACTGAAACCCCTCTTCAGATTCCTCGCATCCCATTATGACGAATGTCAACAACCCTCGGGCTAGGGAAGCACACAATTACAATTTGGTCGATGACTTGGCGCAATCCCCTACCTCCATGTTGGTCTTGGAAGTCCTTCAAACCTGTCCCAGTCAATGAAAGTCACTACTTTCTTCCCTGGGGGCAGTTGACCCTAATGATACTAGACTCATAACATTTGATCTAGATTGTGGGGAACCCCGTCTCCCCGCTTTGGTATCTTTCCAGATACCAATTAAAATTCTTAACATCATAGTTCATCGATGCATCATCGATGAAGGTGCATCCACATGCATCGTGTCCAAAAATGTATGGAATAAACTTGGCTCTTCCAAGCTAATACCATCTTCCATCACTTTGAGAGTTTATGATGGACGACCATCCTCTCCTGAAGGGCTCTTTCAAAATTTCCCCATTGAACTCGGGGGAAAGAAAATCCTTATCAACATTGAATTTATCGACGCCCCACTCGATTACAATATCATGTTCGGACGTAGCTACATGTACGCTATGAAGGAAGTCACCTCTTCTATATTTCGCACGATGATGTTCCCCCACAACGGGAAGATCATCACCATCGATAAAGTTTCACATTACAAGCCTAACCCTTCCTCCAACATTGATAACATCCTACCTTTTGTCCACACTAATCCTGATGCCTACCCACTCGTCGAGATGGGCCCCATAATTTTCAAATACCCATCCTTGCTAGGGACATACCACGAAGCACCCCCGCTCATACATCCCTTAGCTCAAGTATGTGTCATCTCTTCCAACAGAACTAACAATGGAGATACTATTCCTCCCACTGAGACTTCTTCACTTCCTGACATCCCACTAGTCACAACACTCCTACCTCAGGAATCCCCTAAGAAATATTCAACACCACTTGTCCCTAATGTCCATCTCCCCTAGGGTCACATCCCAGTTTGGGAGACAGTCCCCCAAGCCATTACTCAAATCTCCTTCTTCTAACCCACACTGGGCATACAAGATTTCCAAGTATCCGCAACGCTTAATCTATCTAACATGGTGCTTTCCATCCCAGTTTGGTATCTGCACCCACCTGATATGGTTCCTCAACCATCCCTCCCTCCCCAAACAGAGGGAATCCCAATGCATATCCCAGTCCTCACTCCCAAAGCACCACCCCCACCCCCACTTGCTTGCGCCACCGCTACAGTTGGGGGCCAACGGAAGAAGAAAGAGCCCACCGCTTCACTTCCCCCCTGAGTTCAACTTCCTTATGCACTATGCGAGAATGAAGTACACCCCACCAATTGATGTCCCTCTCTCCTCGAGTTATGCAATTTAATCTGACTTCCTTGAGAAACCACACCGCTCGTCGCTACACCCAACGCACCTAGTACTACCACCACATATCCAACTACAGATAACACAGGGATGCAAACCAAATTCACCTATGCCATCTGTTCAGAGTATGGCCATTACACCCACCATTGCCCTGTGCTACCTCAATTTCGACAGACACTAATAATAGTACATAAAATATTTCAGCAAGAGTCCCCCCCATCCACGTCATCAAGTACTCATGTCATAGACATCCACTATGTCACGACCTCAGTTAACGAATGATGAGATGCCCTTTCTCTCTCTGTGAATCATTGGATCATTTCACATACTAGTGTCCTACGATCCTTGAATACAAGCATCACCAAATGGCCCTTATTCAGAGTCCTACACCCCCCCCATTTCCAGAGGTATTGGTGATTTCCCTTGCTCCATCCCCCGCTTTCATTCATATTATCTCTCCTGAGCCTGAGGCACTTCCCACTCCTCCATGGTTCATGGATAGCCTATATGAGGATTTTCCCCCAAATCCCCCCAATTCTCTAGTACATTTCCCCACAGAAATCTTACACCCGACTACAATTTTTAACCCACAGTATCTCAATATTTGGTATATGTCGAGTGCACCATCACAACCTCCTTGCGCCTCCCCTACATCTTCACCACCGGAAGATAATCATACGGTGACAGTCACCAATGTTACTCTCCGAGATCCCCTATATTCTCGCTAGTTCCACTGCGACGAAGACATCCTCAAGGAATTAACTACCCCCGATTTCCCATGGAATGCGCTCCATCACAAGCACTCTTTCTCTCGCAGAAATCCATTGAGCCCCCTAGCCAAGACTCCATATATGCAATCGAAACTAAGGATTTCATCCCATTCAGGAATATAGACTGGTTCAACAATCCTATCCTTTCCCCCAATGATTTTGAAGAAGGCAACATGGCCAACTTTTCCCCCACTATCAAAATCAATATTTCCATCAAAACTAACATCGTAGAGGAAATCACCATTGGCATTGCATGCTCTCCTGAAGAACTTGTAGCTTACAAATCTCTCTTCCAGGAATACCGAGACATTTTTCTTGGTCATACACAGAGATGCCTCGCCTTGATCCTTTTATTGTCGAACATTGTATAGACACATGGCCTGATATCACACCTATAAGACAAAAGCAACGCCCATTACACCCATCCAAAGAGGTGGACATCAAAGCCGAAATCGATAAATTACGCGTTGTCGGGTTAATATACCCCATCGCATATACGTCATGGTTCTCCAACCCCGTCCCTGTCAACAAAAAACATGGCACTATTCCCATGTTCACTGAATTTCGTGATCTCAATCACGCCTATCCCAAAGACAACTTCCCAATGCCCTTCATCAACCAAATTATTGATGATTTTGTTGGCCACGAAGCCTTGTCCATTATGTATGGTTTCTTTGGCTAAAATCAAATTCAGATTCATCTCGTAGACCAGTACAAAACCGCATTCACTACCCCATGGGGTACTTTTTCATATCGTGTCATGCCTTTTGGCCTCAAGAATGCTGGTGCGACATTCCAATAGGCCATGACATACATTTTTCATGATCTGGCTCGCATCATCCTCTCCTACTTAGACGATCTCACCGCTCAATCTAAGAAACACACTCAACATCTAGATGACTTACGCGTCGTCTTTCACAAGTGTCGTCAATACAATATCCGCTTGAACCCCCTCAAGTGCATATTTTGTGTCACCGAGGGATGCCTCCTTGGGTTCATCATTTCCCAATGCAACATCACCATTGACCCCCTCAATTTCCAAGCCATCATCAAAATTCCACCACCTCAAAATTTATTCCAACTCCAAAGCCTACAAGGCAAAGCTAACTTTCTACGCCGCTTTGTCCCTGATTACACCACTCACGCACATGGTTTCCTTCTCTTATTGTGTCACGATATCCCATTCTAATGACATGAACATGCCAAAACTGCTTTTGATGATTTAAAAGAGACACTCTCCAACGCCCCCTTGATTAGTCCACCCGACTATGATCACGGCTATATCCTCTACTTATCGGCCTCAGCCGTCTCAGTGGTAGGAGTTCTCGTCCAACTAGGGGATGATGTCCGTGAGCATGCAATTTACTATATCAGTAAAAATATTTCAGGACCACCCCTAAAGTAGAATCACGAAGAGAAACTTGCCCTTGCAGTTATCCTGGCAGTCCAGAAATTGTGCCATTACATCCTGCTTCGCACTACCAAAGTCATGGCAGATTCCAACCCCATGCAATACTTGCTTAGTCGCTGACAAATTAATGGAAATTTTTCTCGATGGATTGTCATCTTTCAGGAGTACGAACTCGAATTTTGAACACCCAAGAGAAATAAATCCCTCATCCTCGTCGAACTCATTACGACATTTCCCTCAGATACTACCAGTTCACCCATCAATACAGACTTCCCTGATGAACACCTATTTTACATCCCCTCGAATGATCCCTGGTACGGGGATCTCCTCATCTACCTCCAAACACAAAATTTTGGACCCCATCTCTCCAGGGACGATCGTTGATGTATTCGCCATCAGGCCCCTCGATATCTCCTTATCGGTGACATCTTATATCGACGAAGCTGACAAAGTTATGAATGATTGCCACAACAGTGCTTGCGGAAGTCACCTCTCATGGATGTGCACCGCCCAAAAAATCATTTGAGCGGGCTACTTCCGGCCCACATTGTTTCATGACTGTCTCCACACTGTGAAATGCTATGAAAAATTTCAGCTTTATGCCCACAAAGCATGAGCACCACCCGCTCTTCTACACCCAGTCATCACCGCCGACCCCTTTTGCAAATGGGTCATTGACTTCATGACTTTTAACCCTCCATCCAATAATGGAAACAAGTACATTATCATGGCAACTGATTACTTCACCAAGTGGGCTGAAGCCATGCCCACCTTCAACAACACCGCTGACACCGCAACATGTTTTTTGTTTAATAACGTCATCTACCGCTTTGGAGTCCCACTACAATTAGCCTCCGATCATGGGAAACAATTTGAGAATGAGATCTTCGTCAAACTCTCCTCCCGGTTAGGCTTCTCCCACGAGTTCACCTGCCCCTACTACCCTCAATCCAATGGACAAGTAGACGTGGTCAGCAAGGTCCTTAAAACCCTATTGCAACATACTGTCAACAAACATAAGACCAATTGGCATCATATATATGTTTTTTTCATCACTATGGGCTTATCGCACAACAGTTAAAACCACCACTAGTTTTACACCCTTCCATATCGTCCATGGGGTTGAAGCCACTCTCCCCATCGAGTGCGAAATTCCTACCTTACGCACCGCTATTGAGATTTTACCTGACACTGCTCCAATGGAGAAGTGCTTGGTGAACCTAGAGTCACTGGATGAAGACCTCCGGTCTTCATTACAGAACAACGAGGCAGCCAAAAAATGATCAAAGGCCAAATTTAACCTCCATGTCAACCTTCGCTCCTTTAACGAAGGAGACCTCATCCTTGCCTATGATATCTCCCACGATACCCTCGACCATGGAAAATTTGAGTTGTTATGGCATGGAACCTACATCATTCAACACTGCCTCACTAAAGGCGCCTACATCTTGGTCTCTCCCTAAGGCCACCCTCTCAAAGAACCCATCAACGGGTTGTACGTAAAGAAATTTTACACCTAAGCATAGTCATTCTACACTAGGATTTTTCTTTTTTGTACACGTTTTGTAGCATTTTTTTTTCTTTTTCCTCCATGCCTTATGTCTGATCTACCATTTTTTTTATTGACATATGCTTACTCCATCGGCCTACCACATCGTTTACGCTGACGGATCTAGCCAGTGGACACATAATCTCGCTTCAGCCGCTTGGGCCCTCTATACCCACTCACATGAACTGCTCCACTCCAACGACATATGTTTGGGCTCAGTAACCAACAACCAAGAATAATACAAAACCTTCATTGGCCTCCTCACCAAGTCCATCCACCATCATATTCGCCACCTTATCATCTTACTAGATTCCCATCTCATCATCCTCTAGCTCAACAATGTGTACCATGTCCGTGATCCATACCTCTTCCGCAAATACCTGCAAGTTAGACTTTTATCTCGACATTTTTATTTAATCAAATTTACACATACTCCATGACAATGCAATCAAATAGAAGATAATATGTATAACCTAGTATTAGATTGGCATTTATCACATCAAGATACCATTACACATACATAAACCATCGAAAGTCTGTCACAACATATAGATTAGACATCATAAAAAAAACACATCAAAACATCATCACATGTGAACATCAGAAAGATCCAAAAATGTATATATATATATATATATCGATCATTGTGCCATCAAATGTTTACAAAAAATAGTACAACATGTACATCGCCCATAGGCAAGTGAACCCCCTCATCCTTATAGGTACAAAATTGGTGTCACACTACCATATATACAATATGGGCACATAGGCCTCTATAAATAAAAAAAAATGAATACATCAAGCACCCATGGTGCGTCTAGAGCACCTCCACCAGGTCCTCTATCAAGAGGCAGGGCCCCACCAACTGGAGGTCCGCCTGGTCCAAGTGGAAGTCACCTTGTCATCACTGCTGCTGCTACCGATGCTCAGCGGATCAAGGTCCACAAATATGCCTGTCCTCCCACACACTTCTCCAAGACTCCCTCATCCTACATTTTCATCCACATGCCCTCAAGCACTCCCTGTAGCACTGCTTCCAATCGACAGAGAAATTCCTTTAGTACTTCGCTAGCCTCTGCAGGTAGAGCATGTGAAGGCTCCACACCAGGGTCATCATATCGACGCCTCCTACCATCCCTATCAGCATCTGTTGGCCTCGCACCAACCTCATCCCTCCGACATCTCTCGCCTGCCTCTGGATCCCCCCGCGGTGGTCTCTCCGACCCCTAGCGAGTCGACGCTCTAACCAGCTCCATCTCTCAAGTCTCGACCTCCTGGCCCCACATATGCCCACACAACAAACAAGATCTAGCATCAACATCCATCCATACATAAACCATATGCTACACTATCCAAGACATCAAATACATCAACATACCTATGTGGTCCCACACCTCTCTAGGAGGTAAGACCATGTCAGGATCCCAACGATAGTCCATCCTGCCATACGGGTATTGCAAGATCATCTGTGGAATCTGATACCACACACGTGCTATCTCAACCGTAAATTAATGGACACCCTCCCCACCCCCATGACGAACCAAGATCATTTCCCATCGCATCAATCATGGCTCTCATGCACCAGGTGCATCTAACAAAACCATCTGACGCAACATAGGCACCCTCTCCAAGAACCAGACCACCAAGATCGACCCAAAGGTGAAATCCTTTGAGTCAACAACCCGACACCTATTGAGACGCCCCACCATATTGGCATGTAGCATAAATCCCCAAGAAAAATTCTCTCCACCCAGTGCCCTCTGCATAACCCTCAGCTAACCACCATTGATCCACTAAGTAGCTAGGGACCCATAGACCCTCACAATCATCATTGCAATGAAACGATGCACAAGGGTGTCCATCGCCCCAATGCTCACCATTGAGCCTGACATAAAGTCCTCCCCAGTACAATATGTCTGTGCCAGGGCAACCAACTGACCATCCCCTGGCAACAGGGGATTAGTAGGTAGGGCGCTTCCCCGAAAAGGGAGCTCAGTCAAGAAATACACATCCTCTTTTGTAGAGAATGTGATTTTCTCCCCCCATACAATGAAGCACTGTATATCAGGGCTCCACATAGATCTCAGAAACTAAAGCAGGTACTCATGTGCCCGCAACAATGAGTAGTCAAAGAACTTTAACAACCCACAGGATGCCAAACGTCCCTGCACACCTGGCTCCTCATCTCTCACTGCCTCTCTAAGGTGTGCCCAGTCTCTCTCCCTCCAGTGGATTGGCATCATCACACTATTCACCTGCATCCACATACACAGTACTTGATTAGACATCAAAACCCATAAAAACACCCAAATCTAAAAAAAGACAAGTTTTTACACTCCCCAGCTTTGCCTCAGGTGCGCGATTGTTTTCCCCATAGGCGCGCACATGTGCCTACATGTTCTTCACATAGTTGTGCATCAATGTGTGACTGTCAAAGACACATGGGTGCATTCATGTGCCCATTTCACACACACAGACACGCAGTCATGCGTGCCTATTCGTTACACAGTCGCGCACACATGCACAACTATCAGAGAAACTTATGTGCATGAGGGCGCAGCTGTGCTTCGAACAGGCGCACATGACTGCGCATCTATTTTCCCCATTCGGGTTCCCCCATGCACAACTGTCCCAATTACATATGCACACCCAAGCACGAGAATCCTTCGATCGCCCACACACTAGGGAGCCCACCCTCACAAAATCCCTCTGTACGGCCATCCGTACGACCTTGCCCAAAATAGAAATCCTAATTACTACGCAGGAGGATACGACCACTAACCTGGCACTCGATGATCCTGGATCAACTGACTCAATCTCCTGTAATCTCCAAATATCCTCTCAAACCTCTCGTAAACTCACTATGACAGTAGGTACAAATGAGGTGGCATTATGGGCCCCACAACTATATATAGTCCCTTTTGCCAAACTTCTGAACTCAATTACAGGAGCTCAAAGAATCCATTTTCCGATCCATCTTCAGCCACGGGATCAAGATCTCGCCACCTACACAATCACATTCCCCAGGTCACCATCTTTCCTTAGCCCCCGAGGAGTGTTTTTCTCACATCACACCCAGGTACGCATGCTCATGTTCAAAATTAACGAATAAATGTTATATGTTCTTTATCTACAGATATTGTTCACGTCGGGTATTCGGTTTTCATGTGTGCATGTACTTGGTCATCACTTATCAATGCAGCCCCTTTAGGTATATTCTCGACACTGGCATGTAGTCATTCCCACTGAATATCAATTGCATCTCCCAGTCACACCCTCCAACATTTTCCTATAGGATCCTCACACCAGGCTCTGCAGTACTATCACCTCCGCTGCATTTCAAGTACTGTCACCTGGTAGCATTCTCCCCCACATGAGTTGTCCCATTCATAGTCCCCCTTGGCACTTTGACACTCATGCTGATTTCACCCCCTAGGGATGGGAGTCCCAATAGTCTTACACATTTTGGAGAATCAGTGACATACTTATTCTCCTCATTATGCTATCCTTCCCAATGGAATCCCAAGATCTCTCATCATGGGTTCACTTTGACTGCACCTCCGTAGTATCATTAACTTTCCATTTCATCCATAATCATTTTTCCTGTCTGTAAATTTCCCTCCATTCATTTACCTCATACAGAAACCCGCCCATGGGGCCCCCACCCTCCACCATTTTTTTCATGCAACTTGCGCCTACACAAGCCAAGCCATCTTTCACTGCGACACTCATTTCTGTATCTACACATTTATCCCAATCAATTATTTATTCATTTGGTAATTTTAAAAAGACTTTGTTTCCAACATTTACTTTGCTTTTTGTTGTCACCCTCGACGACCTTTTTTTTTTGGCAAAACAACCTGTGTTGCCCTCGGTTGGGGCATTAATTACCTTCTACTCTTGTTGAAATCATCGATAAACCCTGAGTATCCCACAACCCATGTACCTAGGATCTCTAAGTTTGTCCACTTTGTCAGGCCTTTGGTACAATTTAGCCCACGTCCTGAGGCTAGTTTCAGTTTCATGGTTGCTTCCACTCATACTTAACATATATCCCCAACCAAGGGTAGTCTTGAGTCTCACCATGTCTTAACTTCGTCCATGCACCTCATCAATTCCTGATCACATCCAGTGGATTTCATGAAGCTCTTTTCTTCTCGTAGTCGTGTCTCCCTTTCTGTCAACATCAACACAGTTTCCAGGAGGGAGAAAGTATCTTGACTCTCATTCCCTTTACAATGAGGAGTCTCAGACAGTACAGAGAAAAAAACCATTGTTCTCTATTGACGTTGACCACCATAACATTCAAATTCAACCCTATATCATGTTACGGTGGGTCTTACTTTGCGACAATTGCAGTTATTTTTATATTTTCCGAAGACCTCTGAAATTTGTTGGACTATCAATGCCCTCGAATTATCGACACTTCTTATAGGTGTCATCGCCTCTTTTCAGAGTATGTTCACCATCATAATTGTCTTCTTCCATTATCAAACCACCCTGGAGGGCGCTGCAGTTATCTACGTCAACATACCACTTCAGTTACTATCTTCCACATTTTGAGTTACATGACACGAGCATGGGGCATGCATGCCTCGTTTGTACATAGATTTATTTTTCCACACTTGGTGAAAGGTTTGGATCCCACAGGTTCCCCTCTCCCTCCAATGGATCTCGCTTGCAATCCCTCTCAACACTCTTTCTTACAATGGTACTCTCAGTAGAAGAAACATTGATGTATTTCGGTTATACGTATACTCCTAACCTCACAGATCAGGGGGCATCTGTTATCACTGAAATTTCATCCACAAATGGTTGCAGGAATCCAACATCTCCAAACACCTATTAGTTCATTCATGGCCCAAAAATGCATTTCCAAAGGGCACAAACTATACAACTGGTTTTAAAATTGGCATGCTCTTAGAATATAAATGAAGCGCGTGCTCGTGCGCCAGTCGAAAATGCAGGGAAAGTGCACATGTGCGACTATGGATGAAAAAAGACGTGCACACCTGAGAACGACGCATTAATGATTCTGGTCAGCCTCCTACCCAATTTTGGTTCAGCTCCCAAGTTGATTTGACCCCCAAATCCAAGCTTAATCCAAGTGGGGGGATGGTCAAATACCTAAATGTGCCCTAAAGGGCCCCTTGTTCACACTAAAGACCGGTTGGATAATGCCTCAAATATTTGCTATAAAAAGAGGCCATGGGTGAACTATATTTCCAAGAATCTATTTTTATTGTTATGTTGCCTCTATTCTCCTGCAACGAACCTCTTTCCTCATTGGAGCATACAAACACCATTTCATTGGGCTACTCACATCACCTCTTGAGTGAATGATATTTGGATTTCTTCACCATTTCTTTTTAGTTTTCTATTTGTAAGAAGATCTCTCTCATTGGGGGTTCAAGAGCCATCCCTTGGAAGAAGAGGGGACCCATAAGTCTCCCTTTATCTTTGGTGTTTTCCCACTAATACAATCTATCCATTGGTGGCATGAATTATGGTCAATTGTTTGGTTAATTTTGGTTATAATTCCCTTATGCACTTTAGTTTAGTTTCTTTAATTGTTGTTAGCTTAGTTGTTTGTTTATTTCTTGTTCTTGATATTTCTAACTCTTTCACTAACTTTTGTCTTGTCCATCTAACCCAACTGGACCTACAAGTGTCCCTCTTTTTCTCATTCAGGTGACGAAAATGATACAACACTCAGCTCCATACCTTTCTGATTTAGCCCGATCTAGATTAATAAAGAAGGGTTTTAGGAGATCGTATCCAATGCCTGGAGTGAGAAGGTCCAAGGCTCCCCGTTCTATGTGTGGGAAGAAAAACCGTGATCTCTCAAGATATCCCTAAAAGGTTGGGCCAGATCCATCAACTCCCCAACTTCCAAGAGAAAAGATGTCGAGGAAGCACTCGAGAGCCATCAACTGATCCTGCAAGAGACCGTATTAACTCAAGAGTTGTTAAATCAAGAAGTCGATATCCAAAAGGCGCTTCATCGTGCATGTAGAGAGGAGGAAGAATATTGGTGCCAAAAATCCAAAAGTCTCTGGCTCCAAGCCGGAGACAAGAACACAAGTTATTTCCTCAAGCATGCAGAAGCCCAAAAGAATTTTAAAACGGTCAACAAAATCCAATTTAAGGGACAAGAGATAAAAAAAATTCATAGGCATAAAGCAAGTTGTGCACGAATTCTTCAAAGACCTGTACTTGGCTCCTTGTGAGGCCCCCGTTGATCCCAATTCCTATCCCTTGTCTCTAATTCCCCAGCTAGTGCAAAATGAGTACAAATTGAGCCTAACAACCCCAATAAAACTTCAAGAGCTCAAGAAAGAACTGGATCACATGGAAGCGGATAAGGCCCCTAGGCTTGACGGCTTCACAACCCACTTCTATAAATCCTGTTGGCCAGTCATCAAGGAATATCTGCTAATAATGATCCGTAAATCCCAAAACTATCTCAAAATTAGGGGAAGCACAAACTCAACATTCTTAGCACTGATTCCGAAAGAAAAAGGGGCAAACATCTTTAGTATATTCTTTCCAATATCCCTCTGCAACATGAGCTACAAATTGATCACCAAAAACATCGCTAATAGGCTCAAGGAAATCCTACCAAGCATCATCCTAGAAAACCAAGGCGAATTCATCAAAGGGTGACAAATTCTGGATAACATAGTGTTGGTCCAAGAAGAAATTCACTCTAGTTGTCAGCACAAAGAAAAAGGTATGATTATTAAGCTAGACTTAGCCAATTCTTTTGATAGAGTTAGACATGATTTCCTCTTCAAAGTAATGGGAAAAATGGGATTTGATCAAAAGTTTATAAACTGGGTCAAAGCTTGCATAGCTGCTCTGTGGATCTCTCCGTTGGTGAATGGTCGATAAACAAAATACTTCCAAGTATCCAGGGGACTGAGGCAAGGGTGTCTGTTGTCTCCTCTTCTGTACGCCATCCAAGATTCAGTTCTAAGATTCCAGCTAGATTATTGTCAGCAGATCCATTCCCTCTTGGGACTTAGAATGGTGACAAATGTCAAAGACATGAATCACGTGCAGTTTTCATATGACACTCTTCTCCTTGGAGGAGCCAGTGTCTTATCAGCTAAAAATTTCAAGCAGGAGCATGATCGATACAAAGAAGTCTCAGGTAGCAAAACCAGCTATCAAAAGAGAAAAGTCTACAGCTGGAATCACTCACCAAGAGAGATGTTGGAAACCACCAGAGCATTATAAATGGAAGGTTCAGTTACCTAGGAATCATTCAAATACCTGGGATTTCCAATTTTCAAAGCAACCCCTAAGTTGGTCCAATGGCTTCGTCTCCTGGACAAACTGAAGCTCCGCATACAAGCATGGGAAGAAACATGGTTAAATCTCGCAGGGAAAGTGATTCTATTGAAATCTGTCCTGATAAGTCTTCCTATCTACAAAAATTCAGTCCTTCTTGCGCAAAAAATCATCATCAACAAAATAGATACCCTAATGAGAATATTTCTATGGGAAGGCGGAAAGAAAACCGAGAGGAAGATCCACTTAGTAAGCTGTGAAAAAGTCAAGAAGCTAATTCTGGAAGGCGACCTCCAAATCCGAGACGTAGCTACCCAAAACTTAGCCTTGGGGGCCAAACTTATGTGGAACTTAATCTCTGGCATATCCTCATGGAGAAAAGAAGTCCTGGGAAAAAATACTTCCTTGGGAAGCATATTAGATGCTTGGAACGCCCGTCGAAATTTCTTAGAGGCTCGCCAATTCTCATGCGCTGTCTCAGGGCCTTAGATCACTTCAAGTCCAATCTGACTTGGATCCTTGGCAATGGAAAACGCATAAGGGTCTGGGAGGAATCAATTTTAGGGGAACTACCGATTGATCACTAGGAAGGCATGACCAATATAAAATACTGGCTCCATTACAATAACCAAATCTCCCTTTGGGACATTTCTAGTTAGGAAGTGAACGAGGATGACAGTTGGAAAGAATGGGACCTGGGCAACTATCCAGAAAGACTTGAAAATGAAGCTAGAATTCTGCTTGAGAAGCTTCAAGGGAAAACACCCCTGAAATCCTCAGCCAAGGACAAAAGAGGCTGGGGAACAACCATTGGAAATTACTCTACAATCGTAGGCTACAAGGTTCTACAAGAAATTCCTTACATCCCTCCAGATCCAACACCATGGAAGACAATCTGGTCCTACAAATAGATCCCCAAAATCAACATGTTCACTTGGACGATGACCCATAAAAGAATTTTGACAAGTGAAAACCTAAGAAGAAGAGATTGGAAAGGCCCCTCAAGATGCCCTCTCTGCATGACTAAGGAAGAAACCACAGAACATCTGCTTCTCACTTTCCCCTATGAAAAAGAGGTTTGGGATATTGTTGTAAATCTTGGACTAGACAAATTTTCTCTTCCCTCTAATGCATCGGATCTCCTAAGTAGCTGGGCGAATTGCTCCCCATTTTCCATGAGACAAAAGGACCTTATCAAAACTAGTTGTATGTGGCTTCCTAAATTTGTAATGTGGAAAATTTGGTTGGAAAGAAATAATAGGCTTTTCAATGAGAAAAACTGCAACCCAACTCAAGTGGCAACCAAGACCCAGGCACTTCTAAGCAAGGCACTAGACTCTCAGACCAAGCTCGAGAACGCGGACACTTTGGAATCATATGAAGATCAATGGCTAAAAGAGCTTGTCCCAAACCATCACCATCGATTAGCCACCAAGTCAGTCTCGAGAGTAGGCTGGGAAGTAAGGTTGGAAGAACACGGCTTCATAAAATGGAGGCCCGCCCTAGGAAAGAACAGTTTATTTTTTTACGGTTCTTCGAAAGGAAACCCAGGGGCGACCAGTGGGGGAGGAATCCTCCTAGGTCCTTCAGGCATGTTGGAGGTATCCTTCTCTTGGGGGTTGGGTCATGATTCCAACAACATGGCAGAGGCCCTCACCCTCTGGTAGGGTCTTAGGCTAGCCACCACCAGAAACATTCAGAACTTGGCGGTCTTTGGAGACTCAAGGGTAATCATACAGGCTCTGAAGATGCAAAGGAGGCCTAACAATATCAAACTAGGACAAATTCTCAGGAAACTAACGCTTCTTCTGCATAATTTGAAGCAGGTCATATTCTATCACATCTTACGGGGGATTAACACTCAAAAAGACTCCAAAGCAAATAAAGGAGTGATCATGAGCAAGGCCACACTAATAGTGAATGAAATTGAAATGATTGCACCCATCCCCTAGAAGTATAGATTCCCAAAGGGACAGACCGTATCCTCAGAAGAACCATTGGACATTGTATGTCAGATCAACCACTCATTCCTCTGCAGGTAGAGACTCGAATCCAAGGCCGATTCTCTTGCAAGGTCCAACACCTAGCGGTTTTCAGTACCCCTTCCAGTCGTAGTCAGGAAAGGAGGATGGGGGTCCTTACCGAGGGGCCAAGAATCACGTGAAGAATGTGAACGCATCGGCTATTTCTTCATCCAAGACATCCAGAGATGCATGAGTGTTCAATTAAGGTGAAATTCAGGAAGCACACCGAATGCTGAGAGCTTATAGAATTCCCAATCGACTTCAATAGCCTCCATCTCTAATCCTGGGCCAACAATGGAGGAAAGAATGAGAGAAGTGCAAATGGATCTCATCAGGTTGAAAGCCTTGGTCAAGGAGCAAGCAAGGATCATGCTGAATAGGGATAACGCCGAAGAACAAAGATGCAAACTCCTCGACCAAGATCTCAAAAATCTGCGTGAGGAGCTCACAGCCGACTCAGATGCCCAATTCAAGGATGTTGCCAATGTTCATGGAGATTTCGGGAAGTTCCTAAGAAAGCTTGAGGTCAAAATAGATAAGCTGATGAGATTGGGCCAAAAGATATACTGTGGAGGTGAAGAAAGGCAAGGAGGAAAAATAACTTATAAGGCCCCCCTCTAGTAGTGGCAGCTATGTGACCCTTTTTCAGCCAGGCTCCTACAACCTGGGCAATTTTGGATCACCTGGAAAAGCTGAAACTTGAACTTCATCCCTTAGTCTTAGTGGATTTCCTAAGTTGTAAAGCACCCGATAGCTGGTTTGTTGGCCCTTGATACAATTTAACCGCTATTATCAGAAAAAAAGAATGATTATGAACTTGAAAAAGAACAACAAATATATGTATATACTTATGTTATTTTAAACCTAGAACATTAATTTTTTCTTTTAAATTTAATATTTAAGATTTTTCAAAAAATTAAAAATTTGATACTTTTAATTTTAATTTAATTAAAATATTTTAAATTTAATCAATTTCAAGTATAATAAAATCATGTTAACTATTGATTTTGAAGGATTTTATTTGTAGGATGATTCAAGTTTCATTATAATTGGGAGGAGACACCTCAAAAATATCAAAGTAATTTAGATGACTTAAATACCCCTAGACCCAATTTCTTAACTAAAAATTAATTCCACAAATCACAAACACACTAACCAAAAAAATTAATTTTAAATATAAAACCAAACTTAATAAAAATCTATTAAAAACTTTAAAATTCTTTTCAAACCACTCAACCTATAAACAAAAACTCTTTAAAAAAAAAATGATTTAAATAATACATATATAAATAAAGTTCTTAACCACAATAAAGATTTAAAATAAATAAATAAAAGTTGAATGTAAGATGAAGGAATTATAATTTCAAAGTGTTAACCTTACCTTATCATTTTTTATATAACTTAAACACCAAATCTCCCAGGACGGTGTTCGTTTTAAATTCTTTATATCCGATAATATTGGATATCAGTTTTCGTTTTAAATTCTTTATATCTAAAAATATTGTATTTCATTCCCTCTCAATAGGTGTTTAACAATTTGTGGATAATTACGAATTACTTTATCTATTTTTAAATTTTAATAGAGATTATTGAATTAAAGTTTTATAACACTCACAATCACACTGCGTCTTATGTGTTTGGAGGTTTATATATACATATAAGGATGAGTGTTTTATTTTAAAGAATTACAAGTACAAATTTAGAAGGGAATTTAGAAGAGGTAGGGTATATTAAAGGTGGTAGGGTATGTATACTTTAGTAAATTTTAGCACTCAAATGATTATTCAAAAGATATCCTTTATTCTGTACAAAAAAAAAAAGTTTCACATACACAAATTTGATATCTAATTTCACAATACCCTTAAAACTAGCACAACCGCTAACTCGTGACTGGTGAAGGCCGAAAGAGT
>ML787175.1:86111-108159 GCA_009831015.1 Picea engelmannii
GGGAAGGAAAATATGCGCCCATACGTCAGTGGTGTCGTAGAGTGTTATGTCCATGGAAGTGACGCCATCGACGAAGTCACCCTAAGAGAAAGGGGCTGGAACGCTATTGCAGTGGCTCAATGGATCCATGTTTGTACAACCTTATAACACCACCTGCAAGAACAAGGTTGTAGTGTATCAGTGAAGGCAACAACAAGCACTGAGGTGGTGGAGTGGGAAAAACACGTGGTAGATAAAAAAACGTGGTGGGTTTCCAATGGATATGGACATATGACGAAACGATGAGAGGAAGTGCCCCTAAAAGAATGGCTTCGATGTAATTAAAATTATATAGTGGTTATCAAAAAATAGTTCTTAGAAGATTTAGATAATATTTTAAGTATTAATGATTTATTTCAGTGTAAACTTTGCAAAATTTTCGATGGCCATAAATTCAAAAGTTTTACTAACCATCAAATTATCAAACAAATAAATAGTTAATAAGAATTTTCAAGGAAAAAGAGTCAAAACAATAAGAAAAAATATAAATAATCAAATAATATTGGGAAGTTGCATTGGTTTTACACGAGGACGCTTTAGAGGAGTTAAAGCAATGGCACATGACATACATACTAGTGGAACATAGTTGCCACATGATTTTCATAAGTAAATTGGAAAGTAATAGTTAACATAACTTTTTATTTCATTCCATGATACAATATTTTATAGTTTACAAGTCTATCATGAATCATTAGAGTCAAATCTCTTAACACTGAAGCAAAATTCAACTTAGAGAAAGTGCTTGAAATAGCTATCATGATTAGGAAAGTCAAAGAGTAGTTAGGAAATTAAGTGCTGAAAATTTCCTAGTTAATTTGGAAATGAATGAATGGTTGGTTCGAAGGCACTAATGCCTCAACAATACTTGAGTTCTTAGAAGGCTCTAAATATAATTAAGCCTATAAATATGTATGTAAATATCACCTTCAGTATGTTGTATGGAAACAAGAATTGAATAGAAAAATTAGTTCTGATTATTTCTTGTTGGTTTTTCTCTAGTCCTATGTTTTTATGTCTTCCCCTGTTTCTCTCTACAAGAAATCTATTATTTTATTAAGAACATTGTATTGTTGAGTTTTTTTTCACAACAAATCCATTCATAGTTCACACTTATTATATCCACCATTTTTAGTGTGTCTCTTCATTTTTGTGGTTGTTTGTTGAAGATCTAGAGGTAAAGTTGGGTGTTTAAAATCTGTGATTTCATCTTGAGTATTACTTAGTGAATTCATAAACCAGAAGCCCTTGTTGGGCGAGTGTAAAAGGAATCAAAAACCCTAACAACTGGTATATGATCTAGGTTAATGCTCTCAAAGGTTTATAGTAATTCAAGCCTATGAGGAGAAAAGATCCTCGCTAGTAAAATTGCAGAGGTCACTGGTAAGATAAGCTCATGAGGAGAAGCGTTCATGGATAAAAAAGTATTCCCTATGTGAATTTAGTAAGTCAGTGTCGTCTGAGAGTTGTGTCTATCGTGTATAGGATAAATCGTGAGTCACAACGTTGTCTGGGAGAGCTTTTGTTAGACAATCCGGAGGAGAAGAAGTGTGTGTTCGAGACCAAGATAGAAGTGCGTGAGAAGTCGATCCCACTAAGAATTCGAACACAAGGTGGTGTGTGGGATTGGAACTAAGGCCACAGGTTTGGATTTATATGTGGCGAGGTTGTTGATTGTTTGTGGTGTGATTTGGGTCTAAATGAGCAACACCATCTTATTGTTTGAATTGGGTCTCATTAAGCATGGAGACAATGGCGTTGAGTGACATGGAGAAATTGAATAGGGCTATTTTTTCCTTATGGAAGTCACAGATGGAGGATATAATGATTTTGAGGGATCCATATTTTCCAATTGAGGGAGTAGCAAAGAAACCCTCATCAATGACATATGAGGATTGGCTCAAGCTAGACAGAAAGGCCATTTCCACAATCTGTCCATGTTTAGAAAATAATGTATACTTCAATGTGGCCAGAGAGAGGACAACATAAGGTCTATGGAAAAAGATGCATGATTTGTATGAGAAAAACACAACATCAAATAAGGTTTTTTTGATGAAGAAATTATACAACCTCAAGATGAAGGAGGGTTCTTCAGTAGTCGAGTACTTAAATGAGTTCAACATAATTACCAATCAAATCACCTTTTTTAAAATTCTTTTGGATGATGAGATTAGAGCCATCTTATTAATGTGATCTATGGAAGACTGTTGAATACACACTTATACTAAGAGGGGGGTGTAAATCAATATAAGTCATTTTTTCCTCTTTGAAACATTCATCAACCATAAGAAAACAATCACATATAAGATCTATTAATTGTAGAAGATGAAATACAAGATTTATGTGGAAACCCTTTCAGGACAAAACCACAAAACTTCTCTTTATAATTCTTTGTAGGAACCAACCTACTGTTACAAATATTTGTAGGCACCAACCTACTTGAGACACCAATCCCCACTGGTAGAAATCCTAGTAGGCACCAACCTAGACTCTTACAAATATTCATATACACCAATCTATTGAAGACACCAATCCGCACCGCTAAGCACCAACTTAGCAAGAAATAACAATCTCTTTTTCTGAGCGACACAAACCTACTCTTACAAATCATATTTGTAGACACCAATCTACTAGAGAATCCAATCCCCACATCTAAAAACCAACTTAGCAAGAGACACCAATCTCTTTGTCTAAGATGGACCAACTATCACTGACTCTTCTTGCTACTTCTTCCTTCACCAGGTCTTCTTACTTCTTCTTACTTCACTAGGTCTACTCATTGCTTCTGCCTTCACTAGGTCTACTCACTACTTCCACCTTTACCAGGTCTGACCAAAATTTGAATTTCCAAATGGTAACTTTCTCAAAGCTTGTTGTTTTGGGCCTCTTACCAAAAATGAGCTTGCACAACATGCCATGTATCCAATTTTGTAAATATGATTCCGAACTTTTTACCTGAGGTACTTTTGTATGTTTCCTCTATTCTCTAAAATTTAAATAGTCTAAAGAGTCCCAAAAAAGAGTTTATAGTGAAAATGCCAAGTTGGCATGTTTGAAACCAATTCTAGGAGCATTAAGGAACCCTCACTTCGACATGGCATATTGTTGAAAGTGTAGAGAACCAACATCTAAAATTTGTATGACATGTACACCAAGAGTTATCCTCTATCTCTACAAAGTTTCAAGGTCTGAGACATCCCAAAAATAAGTTATAGAGAAAGTGCCAAGCTGACTTGTTTGAAACTAATTTTAGGAGAATTCAAGACCCTACCTTCAATAGGGAATATATATGAAAATATAGCTAACTAGAATTTGAAATTAATACCACATGTAAAACAAGATATCTACTCTATATTTGTAATTTTCAAGGTCTAAAACATCCCAAAAAATAATTTATAGAGAAAGTGTCAAGCTGGCCTGTTTGAAATTGATTTAAGGAGCATTCAAGAACCCTATATTCCACATGAAATATCTCAAAAAGTATAGCACACCAACATCTAAAATTTGCACCACATATACAAAAATAACTCTCCTCTATCTCTACAAAGTTTTTGTTGATGTTTGGACAACATCGGGAAGACATTCTCTTAGAATAATAATTAATTATATAATTATTGATTATTAAATATCATATATAATAGGTAAATGATAATAATAAATAGATATTTATTATTCAAGGGACACATCCTTTCATGGATGGTCACCATATGTTCCCTATATATGGAACACTCATCATTGTAATTATAATATATCGATTATATCTCATATTAAGAAAAACAACATGGTATCAGAGCTTACTAGGCTTGACTCCTTCACAGGAGGGCCCATGAACATGAGAGTGGAGTAATATGTTGAGAGTGTTAAATTTATGGGGTTGTTAGAATATCTATGTAGAACATATCTACTTTTTTACTCCTACCTAAATTATAGAAATAATTCCATAAATTATGGTGGGCAGTGATTTCTAGTAAAACTGTCTTATTACCTAAATTGAGGAATGTAATGCATATTTAATTCTACCTATATTTATGCAAAGAATCACATGAATTATGGAGGAACAATTTAACAAATTGAAATGCTATCTGGATGTATTATAACCAAATTAATCGTTGGTTAGTTACATATGTATTCTCAAACTATTTATAAGAAAGAAAATTGAATTTAATTTTAAATTTAAATTTTCAAAGAGACGTGTCTTTTTTGGATCAATATAATATTACTATAAAAAGACACTTGAAAGACACAACAATAGACACACTTATTTTTTCTCTCTCACACGTGGGATAAGTGATTTAAGGAAGAGACRCACATGGGATAAGTGATTTAAGGAAGAGACTAAGAAGTTGAAATTTTATGAGTTAYTTAYTGATGTTCTAGTGTTTGCTAAAGTAATGCTCATTGGAAGTAATTACCACTTGTGGAAAATTATGCTTGTTTAATTTAACACTAGAAAATTAACATGGTTAGCTGTATGACATCGAGYATATGGTGGATATGTGTTGGTAGTCGTATGACATCGATTATATGATGGATGTGTGTTGGTCATAGTAGAAGACATATTATTTGGAGGGTCACTGTATATAGTTGTGCACAAGATAAATTCATCTCCTCTAGGAGATGCTTTTTKTTGTTCTTGTTTCTTTTTCCGGGAAGGTCACATGTAATATCTCTGAGAAGGATCCATAATGACGGTCGTAGGAAGAAGACATGGAGGGAAGTACCTTCCAACATGATATCAAGGAGAGGCATTGCCAGACATGATGCTCAAAGACAATAAGTCTCTAGGAGCAATGTACCTCCCAGGACGAGACCATGTGAGATAGCATATACAGTTCCAATGATCATGGATACAACGAGTTAAGACCAACTGTAGAAAAAATATGGTAGATCCATTAGAGGAGGAAAACATATTATGAGATTCAGAGGGAACATGTGTACCAGTCCCTGTACATCAGTCGAGCCATGAGATGTTGAGGAAGCAGGCATGGAAACAATTTGAATATATGTAGAGGAATTTCTAGATAGGGAGGTGGTACTACATCCAGAGGGAGCACAAATTGAGTTACCTCTAGAAAAGGAGGAAGAGCTACCCTAAGTGTCAGAGGGAGAAGAGACAAAGGAGAAGTCACCTCCAACTCCAAAGGGATTTTTGATGTTTTTCAGTGATCCAGGTGGATATTGGTGGCCACCCGCCTATTCCACTTGGACCCACACCATTGTTTCTTTCAATTTTTTAGTTTCCTTAATTGTAGCACAATTTACTATTTTTAGCAGTTTTTTGGGTCCTGAACTTTCGGAGCCGTTTTGAGACCCTAAACGATGTTTTTTGGGCATGAATGCCACGGCAATTATGAGTCCATTCTGGACTCGATATTCACTGTCAACAGTGTAGTCCTCGGATAGATATTTCTAATGATGTATCATGTGCATCAAACAGAGATAGTATACCAATGTTACGACCCCGGGAAATTGATGTACCAATTTACCCCAATGGGGCCCTTATTCTGGCATTTCATCTCCTAGGATTAGGTTTTTGGATGTTAGGGTTTTCCATTGTTTCTCAATAATATATAGGCCTTCGAGCCTTATTGTAACACAAATTTTAGAGGCCAGTAGTCGCCACATCTCTTCTCAGAGATAAACTACCAACGCCCGAGCTATTTTATTTCCATTCTGTCTGTAAGCATATTTCAATCATTTGTTATTAATGAAATGAAGTTTTACTTCTGCTGCATCTCTGTGTTTATGTGTATTTTTGTATTTCATTGTGTTCCTACATAAATCCGGATCAGTGGTATCAGAGAAGTTTTCTCTTTCTCGATCCTTCTTTGCATGTCCCCAACGAGGTCGAGGTATAAGGAGTTAGGGCTCGATCTGGTTGAACCATTGCAAGATCAACCTCACAAACCTCGATAGCCTCCCATGGGGGAAGAAAAGAAAGATGAGGGAGCATGAGATCCTATCAAATTATTGCTTGAGGAAGCCCTTGAGAAACAAAGGAATGTGATTATGGACAACTTTTCCCAAATCCTTCAACGACTACCCACTGGCAGCATCTTCATCCAACAACCACTCTGGAGGCGCCACTCCTTTTAAGGTACAAGTAAACTTTGACATTCCCATATTTGTGGGCCAAATAGATGTAGATGTTGTTGATAGATGGTTGAATCTGTTAGAAGGATATTTCTCGGTTCATGAATTTTCCGACCGAGAAAGCATTATTTTTTCACTCCTTAAAGCCACCCCCCATGTCAAGGACTAGTGGGAAACCTACTGGGAGCAACAAAGTGAGGGGGAACCCCCTCTATTCTCGGTCGCACCCACTTGGAATTATTTCTGAGACACCATCAAGGAACAATATTATTCTGTGGGGAGCTATGAGGACAAATACATACAATGGACTACACTGTGGCAACAAAGGGACCAAGATGTGCATGAGCTGATGAATCTGTTCCATACCCTACACACAAAGTTGGGTATCAAATATTTGGAGAAACATTTGGTGTTAAAGTACCACAGTTGTCTTCATAGATACATTCAGGAGGAAATGGAGTTCCTTGACGTCTCCTCTCTTGGTGTGGCATATCGGTCTGTTGCCAATATTGAGCAGAAGTTGAAACATAAGAAGTGAGACTTTGGGTCTGTGAATCAGAAGCAAGGGAAAGGTACCCCCAAACCACCGAACAAAGGACCAAGCCAAGGCGGGGTGACCCAGTACAACCCGCCAAAGCCACAAGAAAAGAACAACATCACGAAGCCAAAAAAGGACACGGGGAAGTGGTGTGAGTTCCATAAGAGCTCCACTCACAACACAACTAAGTGTCGTGCCAAGAAGTCACTGGTAGCTGAGTTGAAGGCTTCTAAATTGGATGCAAGATCCGACTCTAAATCAGAACTCGACAAGGGGAATGACAGGGGGAAGTAGATTATCGATGCGGAGGCCAACACTACTATTGCCACCATGAAGATCCAGAAGAAGGAACCAAAAGATCCAGAGGAGGTGGAGCGCCTCTTCCATTCCCAGATGTGGGTAAAGGGTTCCTCGTTGCAGTTCATTGTCGAGAGCGGGATCCAAAAGAACCTCATCTTAGTAGAGGTCGTGAAATGGTTGGGCTTGTTGACCATAACACACCCACAACCATACACCATCAGGTGGCTGCACCAAGAACGGGACCTCCGTGTAAGCCAACAATGTCGCCTTCCCTACAACATCAAGCCCTTCACGGATGAGGTATTATGTGACATTGCTCCTATGGATTTTTCTGATGTATTATTAGGCCAACCATACTTGTGGAAGCAACATGCTATGTATGAGTCTAGGCCCCATGCTGTTATTATTACTTTGGAAATAAGATGTAGAGGATACCAGAAATAGCACTGCCTACAACCATCTCTTTGGTTATTGCAAAACAATGTAGTAAGCTCATTGCCAAAACCATGAAATTTGTTTTCCTGATGATCTGCCCTCATGGAAAGAAGAAGACTGTAGCCACGACCTCTGGACAGGGCCCCTCTACATGACAACAATAGATGGATAAGGTTATGGAGGATACAAGGACATCTTCACCTCCCCTGTAGGTGTGCCTCTACAATGTTAGGTGAAGAACCCCATCGATTTGACCCCAGGTGTATCGTTTCCCAATGGACTAATCTATCGGCACTCTATTCTGGAGAATGGAAAAATCAAGAGGCAGATTCAGGAGCTATTGCAGAAAGGTCACATCCAGCCTAGTTCATCGCCCTGTGGGAGTCTGATCGTGCTGGTGTAGAAGAAGGATGGGACTTGGAGACTCTTCATTGACTATCGGGCACTGAAAAAGATCATTTTTTGGAATAAGCACCCGAGCCCATGGATTGATGACCTTCTGGACCAACTCAAGGGGGAGAAATACTTCAACAAGATTGACTTGAAGTCTGGGTATCACCAGGTACTAATCGAACGCTCTGATGTGTGGAAGACTTCCTTCAAATACAAGGAGGGCCTTTTTGAATGGATGGTCATGCCTTTCAGGTTGACGAATGCCCTTGCAACCTTCATGAGACTAATGGAGGACATATTGTGGCCATTCACCAACTCATTTGTAGTGGTGTACTTGGATGACATTCTGATCTTTAGCCAAACTTGGGAAGAGCACCTCCACCACATCTGACAAGTCCTCCAAACACCGCGGCAACACAAGTTGTGTGCCAATTTGAAGAAGTGCACTTTTGGCATGACCCATGTTCAGTATCTGGGATACATTATTGATGAGTGGGGGGTGCATGCATATCCATCCAAGATCCAAGTCATTTGGGATTGGCCAGCCCCAACCACCCTAACAGAGCTCTGCATCTTTTTGGGTCTTGCCAATTTATACCGCAGGTTTGTGTTGGGATTCTCTCATATCACTTGGCCCTTGAGTAAATTCACCAAGGGAGGAGTGAAAGAAAAATTATTTTGGTCTCAATCTCAACAGAAGGCATTCAACGATTTGAAGCGTCGCCTCTGTTCTGCACCAGTGCAGATGCCTCCGACTATGCTATTGGGGCAACCCTTACTCAACAGGGGCATCCAGTGGAATATCATAGTGAGACACTTTTCGACACAGTCTGGAAGTATCCCACTTATGAAAAAGAGATGTATTCCATTATGCGGGCTTGTCGACAATGGAAGCATTACATTTTGGGAAAGAAAACGGTCATCCACATAGACCACCGACCCTTCCAGTTCATACAGACACAAGGGAAGTTGCAGAACTATCGCCATCAGAAGTGGTCCACATACCTGCAACAATTTCATATGAACATTAAGTACAAGAAAGGAAGCACCAATAATGTTGCAGACTACCTCATCCAAACCCCTATCATGGCGCTAACCACAGTGCTCAACTCTTGTGGGCACGAGACTTCCGATTGGCCACTTCTCTACAAAAGTGATCCAGAATTCAGCCACACATACAATACGCTCTTGGAGGGTAAGCAAGTTCCTAATTTTCACCTCCTGTGTGCCCTGCTATGTCACCTGGGGAATATTTGTGTTCCTTCAAGCGAGTGTGCCAAGATGATTTGGGAGGCACACTACAGTCGGGTCGCTGGGCATTTTGGGGTCGAGAAAACCGTGGCAATTCTACAAAATCATTTCTATTGGTCGAACCTTCGACAGGATGTCGAGAAGTACATCAAGTCCTCCACTACTTGCACCATTTCCAAACCGACCATCAAGAAGCAAGGCCTCTATACTCCGCTTCCTTCCCCTAGTTGACCTTGGGAATCCATCTCCATGGATTACATGTCGAGCCTTCCTTCTACTAAGCATGGCAATGACTGTGTTTTTGTGGTCGTTGACAGATTCTCGAAGATGTCCATTATGATGGCCTGCAAGAAGAATATCACAGCATAAGTCACTGCTAAACTCTTCTTTGAATGAGTGTGGGTACACTTTGGGATCCCATAGTCTATCATCTCAAACCGGGACAACAGGTTCCTCAGTACATTTTGGTCCAACCTCTAGTCGATGATGGACACCAAGCTCACCAATTCCACATCTTTCCATCTGCAAACTGATGGCTAGATAGAGGTAGTCAATCGGATGATTATACACATTATGTGCATGTACAACTCAAAGAATCCACACACATGGGATGAGAGCCTCCCCTATGTACGAAACAGCTACAACCGAGCTCTCCATAGCTCAACCAGCCACAACCCATTTCATGTGGTCTTGGGATTCCAGCCACTATGTCCCATTGACGTAGCCATGCCATTTGCGGCTACTCAGGAAGATTCGACCCATGTCCAGTCTGAGGATGACAAGGCAAACAACTTCATTGCGTGCATTCAGCACATCCTCCAACAGGTTCATGACATCTTGGATAGAGCCAATGCTAAGTACAAGAAACAACATGATCGACATCGGGTGCCACACAACTTCTAGGTGGGCGACAAAGTGTGGCTACATTTGCAAAAGCAGTGCCTCGCTGGACCCTACCGCAAGATTCGCCCGCTCCGATATGGTCCATACACCATTACCAAGGTTGTAGGGTACAATTCCTTTGAGCTCGGTATTCCACCATTCCTTGGTCTTTACCCAGTGTTCAATGTGGACCGCCTTCGACCCTACTTTCCACCTCTACTGGACACATTCGACATGGCAGAACAACTCACACCAACAAAGTTAAACCCAGATTGCATGGAATAAGCCACAAATGATCGGATTATGGACACATAGATAAAGAACACCCGTCAATAGAGGATATAGCTATATCGAGTTGTCAAAGAAGGCCAACTCCTTCACCAGGGAAAGTGGCTCACCAGGGACCAAGTTCAACAGAAGTTTCCTCATCTCATGGAGGAACTCAACGCAATGGGGACCATTGCTTCTTAAGGGGGGAGGAATGATCCAGGTGGATATTGATGGCCACCCACCTATTCCATTTGGACCCACACCATTGTTTCTTTCAATTTTTCAGTTTCCTTAATTGTAGCCCAATTTACTATTTTTAGCAATTTTTCGAGTCCTGAACTTCCGGAGCCGTTTTGAGGCCCTAAATGACGTTTTTTGGGCATGAATGCTTTGGGGAAATACGAGTTTGTTTCGGACTTGATATTCGTTGTTAACAGTGTATTCCTCGGATAGATATTTCTAACGATGTATCATGTGCGTCAAATAGAGATAGTATGCCAACGTTACGACCCCGAGAAATTGATGTACCAACTTACCCCAACGGGGCCCATATTCTGGTGTTTCATCTCCTCGGGTTAGGTTTTTGGATGTTAGGATTTTCCATTGTTTCTCAATAATATATAGGCCTTTGAGCCTCATTGTAACACAGAGTTAAGAGGCCATTAGCCACCACATCTCTTCTCAGAGATAAGCTACCAGCGCCCGAGCTATTTTATTTCCATTCTGTCTGTAAGCATATTTCAGTCATTTGTTGTTAATGAAATGAAGTTTAATTCCCTGCATCTCTGCGTTTATGTGTATTTATGTATTTCATTATGTTCTTGCATAAATCTGGATCATTCATCTTCCTGAGACATTGGTTTCATGAGGGAACCTCCATATATCAATTATGGTCCAAGATGACTTAGCATCATCAAAATTTACCTATGTTTGTCTGGGCAAAGGAATCCATGAATGCAGTGTATGTTCAGAATATAAGTCTTCATAAGACTTTGAGGAACATGATTCCCAAGGATGCCTTCACCTAAGTGAATCCTGAGGTTGGACACTTCAAGATATTTGGGTGTCTGGTATACATTCATGTACCCAAGGAAAAAAGGATCAAGCTAGACCCTTCAGGCAGAAAGGGTACATTTTTGGGGTACACTGAGTCTTCGAAGGCCTACTGGATCTACATACTTGGTCATAGATAGATTGAGGTGAGAAAATATGTTACTTTTGAGGAGGAGGTATCCTTTAAATAGATCTAGAGGATCTCACATGGAGATTGATCTAATTGATCATGTTGATCCTGTATCTCCAGTCGAAGTTCCCAAATATATTGTAGTAGTTTGGAAGAGACCTACATGGGATCGTCAGACTCTATAGGAGGTAGAAGGATATGTAGCTCCTCGTGGTACCTTCCGAGTGAGAAATATACCTACAGAAATATATTCATGTTATGCCGCAGCTATGAGCCACATCATTCATTTTGATCCTTCCTGTTATGAGGAGGCAACTAGTCATCCAGTATGGAGAGATGTCATGATGGAGGAGTATCAATACATCATGAAGAATGATGTGTCAGATATTGTTTCGAGACCTGAGGGGAATTTTTTAGTGACTTCCAAATGGATCTACAAGATCAAACACACAGTTGATGGGAGCATCGAGAGGCACAAAACAAGATTTTTTGCTAGAGGATTCTCTTAGGTGGAGAGAATAGATTATGAGGAGACATTTGCTCATGTTTCTTGATACACTTATATCCAGGTGATTATTTCCACTGCAACATCCATGGGTTAGAGAGTACATGAGATGGATGTAAAGACAACCTTTCTCAATGGAGAGATTGAGGAAGAAGTATACATCGAGAAGCTATATGGTTTCGTGATACATGAGAAGGAGTCTCATGTGTGCAGGTTGAAAATGGCCTTGTATGGACTCAAGAAACCACCTCGATCTTGGTATGTAAGGATTGATGGACACCTGATGATTTTTGGGCTTAAAAAAAAAGTGGTGTCGATCCCATCCTGTACTACAAGATTGTTAATGGTGAGTCCTTGATTTTGGTCCTCTACGTTGATGATTTATTCCTCACCAGTACAAAGAGCCTTATTGTTGAATGCAAGTATGTGTTGGCCTCTAAGTTTGAGATGAAGGACCTTGGTATGATGCACTACTTCTTGGGACTAGAGGTGTGGCAGAGAACATATAAGATCTTCCTGAGTCAAGGGAAGCACACAATTGAGATATTGAAGAAGTTTGGGATGTTGAAATTGAAGCCTATGCCTACACCAATGGTGATGAATATGAAGAAACAAAGTGTGTCTTTTTCTAATTCTGACAAAATTGATTCGACTTTGTAAAAAAAACTAATTGGATCATTGATGTATCTGGTTAACACCATACCAAATATTTTCTATGCAGTGAGTGCACTTAGCCATTTTATGCGTCGGTCGAGATAGACACACTAGATTGTTGCAAATCATGTGTTGAGATACCTGCATGGAATAGTTGGACATGGTTTGAGAAAATAATACAACACAAAACTCATGCCTATTTTGGGGCACTACCCCTCATAAGTGGCTAGAAAGTGTTCTATGTTTTGTATGCTAACTACAAAGGTCCTAAGAACTCATCTTAAGTTACGATTGTTGTAGCCACCCAATGCAGGATCCCTTTTTAAATAATACATCACATAACTCATGCCCATTTCGGGGCACTACCCCTCATCATTGGCTAGACATACATTCTATATTCCAACTGCAAAGGGACTAAGAACTCATTTAATTTGCGGTTGTTGTAGCCACCCAATGCAGGACCATTTTTAAACAATACATTTCACAATTCATGCCTATTTCGGGGGCTACCACTCATTAGAGGCTAGACAATGTTGTAAGTTTTGTTTTCCAACGACAAAGGGCCTAAGAAATTATCTTAAATTACAGTTGTTGTGGCCACCAAGTGCAAGACCCCTTTTAAAATAATACATCAAAGAACTCACGCCGATTTCATAGTGTTATCCCTCATCAGTTGCCAGACAATGTTGTGTGTTATGTATGCCAACTGAAAATGGCCTAAAAAATCATAGCAACTTATGGTTTTTGTAGCTGCCCAATGCAGGACCCCTTTTTAAATAACACACCATAGAAATCATGCCTGTTTTAGGGAACTAACCCTCATAAGTGGATAGACAATGTTGTACATTATGTATTCCAACTACAAAGGACCTAAGAACTCATCTTAAATTACAACTATTGTATCCACCCAGTGCAAGACCGCTGTTTAAATAATACATCGCAGAAATCATACTTGTTTCGGGGCACTACCTATAACATACCCAACCAGCCAACTAAGCCATGCTACCTAAAAACAATCTCTAGAACGCTTTGAGTACCACTATAATGTACCCATATCAACAATCCTAAAAACGATTTTCCCGGATACTGATATGAAGCATACCCATTTCACAAGTATTTCCAAATTCTCCCCCTTAGACTGATTTCAAATTTATGTTACAATATTTAATTAGTCAAGAACATGAATCCAAGCATGCAATTAACCAAAACATGCTAAACCATAAAATAAGGATTAACAACATGCCATGCACAACATTAAAAACAAAGGCATGGCATAAACACATCATTGACTCGGGGATAATAATAATACATAATGGAATATAAATATATAGAAAACATAGAGATCACTTATCATCGATTAAACCATTCACCAACTGGCTGCAGACTAAGGACATTCCTCCCAACTATAGACATCGTTGTTCCATGTGTCAATAGTAGGTCACCCATGAGATAGGGATCTGAATCCACAACGATGGGTCCTAAAATGACTCTACACATAACATTTATCTAACATGCTCTCATATTTCCCATCCATACAACAATCCTAATTTCCAACTCTCTTCCCCTTTAGCCTGCAAAACCCAAATAAATGAACCCCTTTCTTCGCAATGCACTCTACCAAGATGTTCCAATTTCTTTTTTAGGGCTCCAATTCTATTGGTCAGGAAAAATTGATGTTGGAAAATCCAAGGAATATCAGTTGTGGAAAATTCATTCATAACTTCCATCAATCTCATGTTCACAGGCATCCATTCCCTCCTAGAATGATCTATAATTCTATCAAGACATCTAACAATTGCTCTCTACCTCCATCCATTCATTTTCATGCCCACAACAAGAGCACATGGGTGAAAAAGAATGATGAATATGAGTGGTTGAATGATTAACCCTAAATGAATGATAAAAAAGAGTAACCCCCAAACAACCCACAAGCAGTGTTTATATAATTATAAGAACCAAGAACCACATGGCCTCCCCCAAGAAGATCATGTAGCCACTTCCTCAAATAAAACAAATATGGTTGAATAAAAAAATAATAAAAGATTTATCCCCTTTATCCCCTCTCTGTCATGGTGTAACGCACCCAAGCTTAACCTGGGAACATTACTTGCGGAAAAACACATAAATTTGAATATTTATTATACTAATTAATTCTTATGGCTTATCAGCTACGAATTTAATACATATTTAACTAAAATATGATACACATAACTAAATGCATATACAACATTCGAAAAGAACATAATCTAGCCATAAAATCATTTACAACAACCCATAAAAATTATTCCCTTGTACATGATAAAACACAGCCATAAAAACTCATAAGGGAAACTAAAAAAATAATTAAACACTTATCTTTTAAAATTTCTCTGCAACTAGCTGCTTTGGAAGGACGTTCCACGCAACCATAGACCTTTTGTTCCAAATATCAACATCAATTCACCCTCAAGTTGGGGCTAGGAATCCACAAGACAAGGGTGCCTCTCATAGTCCTCTCACAACTAAATAACCCACAACCCTGTTGAAATATTGTAACTTCGAAGAATATTCTAATTATATTTGAGTTGTTATATTATAGATCAAATCCCCTTTTGTGGATTGATCGTGTCGGTTCTTGTATAAGATCAAATCCCCTTTTGTGGATTGATCATGTCGGTTCTTGTATAAGATCAAATCCCCTTTTTTCAATTGGTTAAACTGTATTTATATAGTGGTATTTGTAAAGTCGTACCCTAGTAATTATAAAGTGGTTTTAGCCACTTCTAGGAGAAGTCGGCTCAACCAAGTGAAGATACACAACCCTAGTGTCATCTCACACTTGTATTTATATGTGAGGTTGGTGTCTCATTTACATTCACTCACTCACTCATCCAATGCACATCTTTTGAAGGAAGTTGTAATTGCAGGAGGAAGGAGAAGAGAGGTGCATGCTCAGTCTTAGTTTATTCTTGGTGTTTTGGTCTTAGTCTTGGCATTGTATTGGCAATCTACTATTGAGGAAGTTTTGTCGGGTTTTCTCCCCCATGAGGGTTTCCCAGGATAAAATGTTGTGTACCTTGTGATTGTGTTTCTTTTAGTGATCCTCTTTATGTTGTTGTTTTGGAAATACATTGAACTCTCATGTAATTTGTAAATAACCTAATAACAACAGTAAAACTTAACATGGTATAAGAGTTTGACAGAATAGAGAATCTTTCACTGGGTGTCTAAAAACATCACTATTTTCATACAAGAAAATTAGGGATTTTTATTGAAGATGATTTTTTGACCAAAAACTATCTTGGGAAGTGCACCTTTCCCTAGTTCATCTTTTGGAAGCTTGAGTGAACTTTTTTAGTGGGAAAATTCTCTAGAAAGTCAAAAACAAGTTTTTACTAGTACCAAAAAACTAGGAAACCAGAACTAGTACCAGAAGTACCAGTCCAGAATTGCACAGGTCAAGTTTCAAGGGGTAAAAATTGTAATTTCATGAAACAAACATCTACAACAAACTCACATCTTCCCAATGCATCTACTCCCTAGATCAGAATTCAAAATATTGAACTTGAAGAAATTAGGGTTTCCTCATAAAACCCTAAGTTGTAGCTGCAGTGCCAGTTCCTTCATGCCAGCTTCTTTGCTCCAGTTGCATTGAAAGTTTTTGTGAAGTGTTGGGACTGATTTTTATTGTCCTAGTGCACCTTACCCTGGAAAATTTCTAGTTACCTTTAAATTGCAAATTTTAGCACCCTTGCAATTTTTAAAGGCTTGTTATTTTTTTGTCGTTGTTGCTAGATGGTGCCACTACCTACCGATATTGTCAGAGGTATGTACGTACATATTCTTAAACTGCATTATTAATTTTAAAGGGTATTTGTAGGAGAAAGGCTATTGTATCTAAATAGAAATCATAGATCCAGAGGGATCTCATATCTAAAACATTTAAATGAATAATGCACCCTAGGTTTGATTATTTTAATATGCATCTATTTGTTATGACATTATTTTGATCTTATGAACATCTAGATTGTATTCTAAATTTACAGCCATCATACTAACCATTGGTCAAAATTAAAGTCAAGGTATTAGATTGATTAAATTTGAGATTATAGAGTGTATTCTCTAATGTATATTTCTGTCAAGAAAGCATATCATCTCAATACAAAGGACAGGTTGAAGAAAATACTTGTCATCTTGAGTGAAGGAGACTAGGAAGAAAAGCAAAAACACTCATTCTTAAGGAAAAAAACTCCAGGTTCCATGTTTTATTGATTAAGTTGATAAGATTCAAATTGGCACATGTCAAGTTTGATAACTACCTCATTACAAGAAAACACTATAGTTGAGATAACAATATTTGAAATTTTTTATACTTGGTAGCATGTGAGCATATTGAGACAAATGCTTGTTGTAATCAGTTATCATATATAAGTAACATCTCCTCTAGGAGAAACTTCTTTTTTTTTTTTTAGGTTACTATGGAGAAATGATTGATCACAACACTAGAAGAGTGTTGCTCTCATTTGTTATTATTCTATTTCTTACTTTTGACCCTTATTTCAGGCAGGTCACAAGTGATAGCTCTGAAGGAGATACTGTGACAATTGTTCTCACTATTGTTTTTATTATTATTATAAACAGTATTATCCTTGTCTATTGTTTCTCCCTTGTTGTTCTTGTTCTGGGTAGGTCAGAGGTGATAACCATGAGGGATCTATAGTGATGATTGCAAGAGGAAATATATTAGATGAGACATGGAGCATACTATCCAAGATGTATACATAACCATATACATCCATGTATCAAAGAAGAATAAGAAGAAGAAGTTACTTTTGCTAGATACATAACATCTCATATGAAGACAGATCATGAGGAGTAGAAGGATCTAAAGATGACCAAACATTAGATTAGAACTCACAATAGACTTGGTCAATGGATGATGAAGCCATCTTGATAGGTAGCATAATTTGTTTGAAGTTTGACTCAACTTTTCATATTAAGACTTGGTATTTAACACCAAGTATATCCTGCAAAGACTATGAAGTTTTTGTAGACTCAGAAGAAATCAAGACTCGGAGTAAGCCTGCCCTTAGAAAGGATCAGATGGGAAAAATAGACATCTTCCAGGACTGACAGACAAATTCCATGAGTTGAGAAGACTAGATCGTAGCTTCAGAGACTTCTAGGAGACATGAAATCTCATGAGAATATTCCCTTGTTTCAATAACAAAGGAGGAAGCCAGTTAGAAGGAATATATTTTGACTTAAGACCATAAGGGAAGTTAGTGGTGAATTCCACGTTTTATCTAACAGATAAAACATGTTGCAGATAATAGTATAGTTATGTTAGGGTTTTTTTCCCTAGAAGGAAACCCTCTGTTATGAGGGAAATGTATTGCGGCTATGCATGATGGCGAATATTGTATTATGAGATAGGATACTGTGAGAGAAAGAAGAGGAAGTTACATCGGGTTTGTTGTAGGTTGTATCCCTTCATTTGTTGGATAATAATAAAGGAAGGACCTGGCAATTTCTTTGGTGGACATAACCCACATTGGGTGAACCACATAAATCTGTGTCTCTATTGTATTGTGTATCTTCTGTGTTTTGTTTCCACATTTGTTTTATTTTATTGCTCCACAGTCTTGTTTTTCTAACAAAGACAGTCAAAACAACCATGATTTCAATACAGTATGAGATTCAAGGGGAGAAGTCCCTGTATTTGAGAATGAGTTACCTCCATGAAAGGAGAAAATATACCTTCGGTATTAGTTATTGAGCTACTCTCAAATGAAATTGTTTCCATGATAAAATAGAGGAGCTACTCTCAGATTTCAACAACTATAGTGAGAATGGAGAAAGTCATTATCAAATTTAGAAATAGCAGTTGCAGGTGCAGAGTCCCGATTCCATAAGGAATAGTTGCAGAGAGAGTAGAGGACATACTCTCAGGCAGTGAGACAAATAGTTCTTTGTAGAAAACACATAGAGATATCACATGATTGTTCCAATATTTCGAATTTATGTTCCAATATTTAATTAATCAAGAACATGAATCCAAGTATGCAATTAACTAGAACATGCTAAACCATAAAATAAGGATTAACAACATGCCATGCACAACATTAAAAAAAAATGCATGGCATAAACACATCATTGACTCGAGGATAATAACAATACAAAATGGAATATAAATATATGAAAAACATAGAGATCACTTATCATTGATTAAACCGTTCACCAACTAGTTGCTGACTAAGGACGTTCCTCCCAACCATATACATCGTTGTTCCATGTCTCAACAATAGGTCACCCATGAGCTAGGGCTCTAAATCCACAAGGGTGGGTCCTAAACTGATTCTACACATAACATTTATCTAACAGGTTCTCATATTTCCCATCCATACAACAATCCTAATTTCCAACTCTCTTCCCCTTTAGCCTGCACAACCCAAATAAATGAACCCCTTTCTTCCCAATGCACCGATTTTGAATTTATGTTCCAATATTTAATTAATCATTAACATGAATCCAAGCATGCAATTAACCAGAACATGTTAAACCATAAAATCAGGATTAACAACATGCCATGCACAACATTAACAAAAAAAGGTTGATTAACCCAATTAGACTAATTTTGAATTTATGTTCCAATATTTAATTAATCAAGAACATGAATTCAAGCATGTAATTAACAAAAACATGCTAAACCATAAAATAAGTATTAACAACATGCCATGCACAACATTAACGAAAAAAGGCATGGCATAAATGCATCATTGAATCAACGATAACAATAATACAAAATGGAATATAAATATACAAAAAACATAGAGATCACTTATCATTGATTAAACCATTCACCAACTGGTTCCAAACTAAGGACGTTCCTCCCAACCATAGACATCGTTGTTTCATGTATCAATAGTAGGTCACCCATGAGTTAGGGCTCTGAATCCACAAGGATGGGTCCTAAACCAACTCTACACATAACATTTATCTAACAGGCTCTCATATTTCCCATCCATACAACAATCCTGATTTCCAACTCTCTTCCC
Organism: Picea engelmannii; assembly: GCA_009831015.1. Classification (NCBI taxonomy): domain Eukaryota; kingdom Viridiplantae; phylum Streptophyta; class Pinopsida; order Pinales; family Pinaceae; genus Picea; species Picea engelmannii. Next base: position 105,689 of record ML787175.1, read on the forward strand.
CTTTAGCCTACACAACCCAAATAAATGAACCCCTTTCTTCGCAATGCACTACGTCAGGCTATTCCAATTTCTTTTGAGGGCTCCAAATATATTGGTTTGGAAACATTAATGCTGGAAACTCCAAGGAATCTCAGTTCTAGACAATTCATTCATAACTTCCATCAATCTCATGCCCACGGAAATCCATTCCCTCATAGAATGATCTGTAATTCTACCAATCCATCTAGCAATTTCTCTCTACCTCCATCCATTCATTTTCATGCCTAGAACAAGAGAACATGAATGAAAAAGAATGAGGAAGATAAGTAGTTGAATGATTAACCCCAAAATTAATGATCAACATAGAATAACCCCCAAACAACCCACAAGAAGTGTTTATATAATTATAAGAACCAAGAACCACATGGCCTCCCCCAAGAAGCTCATGTAACCACTTCCTCAAATAAAACCAATATGGGTGAATAAAAATAAATAAAAGACTTAGCCCCTTTATCCCCTTTCTCTCATGGTGTAACGTACTCGATCTTAACCTGGGAACATTACTTGTGGAAAAACACATAAATTCAAACATTTATTTTACTAATTAATTCTTTTAGCTTACCAACTACAAATTTTAACACATATTTAACTAAAATATTATACACATAACTAAATGCATATATAACATTCTAAAAGAACATAATCCGACCATAAAATCATTTACAACATCCCATAAAAAATATTCTCTTGTACATGATAAAACAAAGCCATAAAAACTCATAAGGGAAACTCAAAAAATAATTAAGCACTTATCTTTTAAAATTTATCTACAACCAGCTGCTTTGGAAGGACGTTCCACCCAACCATAGGCCTTCTGTTCCAAATCTCAAAATCAATTCACCCTCAAGTTGGGGCTAGGAATCCACAAAAGAAGGGTGCCTCTCATAGTCCCTATTGAAATATTGTGACTTTGAAGAATATTCTAATTATATTTGAGTTATTATATTATAGATCAAATCCCCTTTTGCGGATTGATCATGTCGGGTCTTGTATAAGATCAAATCCCCTTTTGTGGATTGGTCAAACTGTATTCATATAGTGGTATTTGTAAAATCGGCCCCTAGTAATTGTAAAGTGGTTTTAGCCACTTCTAGGAGAAGTCAACTCAACCAAGTGAAGAGACACAACCTTAGTGCCATCTCACACTTGTATTTATATGTGAGGTTGGTGTCTCATTTACATTCACTCACTCACTCATCCAATGTGCATCTTTTGAAGGAAGTTGTAGTTGCAAGAGGAAGGAGAAGAGAGGCGCATGCTTAACCTTAGTTTATTCTTGGTGTTTTGGTCTTAGTCTTGGCATTGTATTGGCAATCTATTATTGAGGAATTTTTGTTGGTTTTTCTCCCCCATGAGGGTTTCCTGGGATAAAATTTTGCGTACCTTGTGATTGTGATTCTTTCAGTGATCCTCTTTATGTTGCTTTTTTGGAAATGCATTGAATGCTCATGTAATTTGGAAATAACCTAATAACAACAGTAAAACTTAACATGGTATCAGAGCTTGGCTGAATAGAGCATCTTTCACTAGGTGTCTAAAAATGTCATTGTTGTCATACAAGAAAATTAGGGATTTTTACTGAAGAGGATTTTTTGACAAAAAACTATCTTGGGAAGTGCACCTTCCCTAGTTCATATTTTGTCAGCTTGAGAGAACTTTTTTGGTGGCCAAATTCTCTAGAAATTCAAACCCTAGTTTTTACTAGTACTAGAAAACTAGAAAACCAGGAAACCAGAACTAGTCCCAGAAGTACTAGTCCAGAAATGCGCGGGTCAAGTTTCAAGGGGTAAAACTTGGAATTTTATGAAACAATCAGCTACAACAAACTCCTCTTCCCAATGCATCTTGTCCCTGGATTAGAATTCAAATATTTGAAGTTGGAGAAATTAGGGTTTCCTCATAAAACACTAAGTTGTAGCTGGAGTGCCAGTTCCTTCATGCCAGATTCTTTGCACCAGTTGCAGTGAAAATTTTTGTGAAGTGTTGTGAATGATTTTTATTGTCCTAGTGCACCTTACCCTAACAATTTTCCATCTACCTTTAAATTACAAGTTGTAGCACCCTTGAAATGTTTAAAGGTTTGTTATTTTTTTTTCACTGCTACTGGATGGTTCCACTACCTATCGATATTGTCAGAGATATGTACTTACATATGCTTAAACTATATTATTAGTTTTAAAGGGTATTTGTAGGAGAAAGTATATTGTATCTAAATACAAATCATATATCCATAGGGATCTCAGATCCATCGCATTCAAATGAATAATGCACCCCTGGTTTGATTATTTTAATATGCATCTATTTGTTATGACATTATTTTGATCTTATGAACATCTAGGTTGTATGTTGAAATTATAAACATCATACTAACCATTGGTCAAAATTAAAGTCAAGGTATTAGATCAATTAAATTTGAGATTATAAAGTTTATT
>ML787175.1:117405-143763 GCA_009831015.1 Picea engelmannii
ATAATAAGAACAAGATCACTGAGAAATACACATTCACAAGAGACACAACATTTATCCTAGGAAACCCTCTAGGGGAAGAAAACCCAGCAAAAACTTCCTTATCATAAATGGCTTTTACAATGTTCAAGAGATAACTCAAGCCAATACAAAAAGTCCTCCCCAAGAGATGCGCCACTCTTCTTCTCCTCTCTCCAACTTCTAATTACAGCTTGCCTCATAAGAGAATGAGAAAGTGTGTTTGTCTAAGAAGTGAGGCGCTAGCCTCTTATTTATATCAATCTAGCACGTGTGAAGAGTCACCATCTGGCAGGGCCGACCTCTCACTCTGGGTGGGTAAACCCACCTTTAATTAATTATGGGCCTTCCATTATAACTGTTGGGGCGGACTTCTTATTCAACACTTTGTAATTGTCCGATGACCAATCCACAAAAGGGGATTTGGTCCTTATTCAATTACAGACATGATTAATCCTCAATGGGGATTAATCCAATAACAATAATAATAATAATGACATGATTAATCCACAATGGGGATTTAATCCAATAACAAAATAATAATAAGAATGCTCTTCGCAGTTACATTATTTCAACAAAGGGTACGTTGGATTATGATCTCTATTATACTAGAGATCATGACTTTAGACTATGTGGTTATACTGATTCAGATTGGGCTAGAAGTGTCTTAGATAGAAAGAACACTTCAGGATGTTGTTTCAGTTTGGATTCAACCATGACTTCATGGAAAAGAAAGAAGTAATCTAGTATTTCTCTCATCATGAAAGAAGCAGAATACATTGCAACATGTTCCGCCAATTTTGAAGCCATATGGCTTTGGAAGTTATTGAAAGGTATGTTCGATTTGGAGATGGAATCTACCATGATTCTATGTGATAACTAGAGTTGTATAAAGATGATGAATAAGCTAGTGTTCCATGATAAGTGGAAGAACATAAAGATATGGTATCACTACATTCGTGATATGGTGCAAAGGGGAGCTTTAAAGCTCCAATATGTTGGCAGAGATGAGCAGGTTGCAGATATGTTAACCAAGCCTCTATCTCATGTGAAGTTTGAGCACTTCCTAGACAAGCTTGGTGTTGTTCGAAAGAATCTCCCTCGAAAGGGGGAGTGATGTTAATGATATTATAGTATCCTGACCAACAACGGGTAGCTCCGATAGGGTTTTATATCCTGGTGGATTGATCATCCCTATGAAGATCCCGAAGGTCCGATAAGGATGGTATGTTAGAGCACATGTGCATGTATATGCCGGCTGTGGTCAGTAGTGGTATCTCCATTAGGATTTTATATCCTAGAGAATCTTATGATTCCTGGGAAGATCCCGAAGGTCCGGTAAGGATGGTCTGTTAGAGTACCATGTGGTATCTTGTTATGATTTTATATCCTATGGAATATTATGATTATTGGGAAGATATTGAAGGTTCGGTAAGGACGGTCGATCAAAGTACCACAAAATGTATTTTTTGCACCTACCTCATTCTGTTTCCCTATGTTGATGATGTTGTTGTTTCATCCTCGTGCTGATGATGTTGTTGTTTCAACCTCGTGTTTATGATGTTGTTGTTTCAAAATCGTGTTGTTGATGATGTTGATTCAGCCTCATGTATTTGATGATGTTGTACCAACCTCGTGTTGTTGATGATGATGTACCAATATTTTGTTGGTGATATTGATATTCTAGCTTCATGATATTGATACTTCAGCTTCATGCTACTGATGATGATGATGATGATGATGCTACTCCAACTTCATGTTGTTGTTGTTGTTGATGATGATGATGATGCTACTCCAACTCCATGTTGTGGATGATGATATTGATGATAAGAAAAACTTAAAATCATTTGTAGATGTGCCAGTCAGTGTTCCAAATACTGATGATGATGTTTCCCTCTCCTTGTCTTGATGATGTTATATTGGTTCATGTCAGTAGAATATCGTTCTCGTTAAGGGGGAGTGCTGAAATATTGTAACTTCAAAGAATATTCTAATTATATTTGAGTTATTATATTATATATCAAATCCCCTTTTATGGATTTATCATGTTGGGTATTGTATAAGATCAAATCCCCTTTTATGGATTGGTCAAACTGTATTTATATAGTGGTATTTGTAAACTCAACCCATAGTAATTATAAAGTGGTTTTAGCCACTTCTAGGAGAAGTCGACTCAACCAAGTGAAGAGAAACAACCCTAGCACCATCTGAAACTTGTATTTATATGTGAGGTTGGTGTCTCATTTACATTCACTCACTCACTCATCCAATGCACATCTTATGAAGGAATTTGCAGTTGCAGGAGGAAGGAGAAGAGAGGCGCATGATCAGTCTTACTTTATTCTTGGTGTTTTGGTCTTAGTCTTGGCATTATATTAGCAATCTACTATTGAGGAAGTTTTGTTGGGTTTTCTCCCCCATGATGGTTTCCCAAGATAAAATGCTACGTACCTTGTGATTTTGTTTCTTTTAGTGATCCTCTTTATGATTTTTTTTTGGAAATGCATTGAACGATCATTTAATTTGGAAATAACCTAATAAAAACATTAAAACTTAACAAATCCATTGGTATTATCCTACAACTATCCCTACATTTCTCCAACTCTCTTCCTCTTAACCTGTCCAACCAAAGGAATGTACCCCTTCATTGATCTCAGTCCCTTAGGCATCCCATTCATTTATCGAGGTCCCTCTGGCACATGTAATCGGGAATATCTCTGTTGGGAACTCAAGGGAACTTGTTTCCTGGAAACACTACCAGTAAAAACAACAACAACACTTGTTGTTTTAGTGAAACTCGCCCAGGAGTTCACTCTTCAAGCCTGACAAACTGGCTCTTCAATTTCCATCTCCCAATATGCTCCAAAAATGCTCCATCATGGTCCAAAATTCTCCTAACCTTATTATTTCATCTCATGTGCTCTCTTTTCTTACCCTCCCTCCCTATTCATGCCCAAAACTCCCTGTGGAAAACTATCTATTCTCCCCTATACGAATTTCATCTATTTTCACAAGATAATTGACTTCTCACTTTTCCCAATGTTGATTTTATATCATCCCCATGTTTCCAATAACTATGGATGTCACTTCTACACCCACCCTTGACAGATATTTATTTATTGGGCTCTCATACACTTAACCATAAAATATAATTTATCCCCAATGGTAATAAAATATAGAAATGTGGGTTGAATTAATATCCATAATTAATTTCCTCCTTGGATCCCTCTTAGACACTCTTAGGAATTCCCTCTCTTGTGGATAAATCAATCCCCATGTCTATCCATATTCCTAGCAACTCACATCACATAATATTTATTAAATTTATAAATACAATTTGTGTATTACATCTCTTGGACATAGCCATATCCATACCTCATTATGCATAAATAAAAATGAGGATTATAGTGGGGATGTTACATTCCCCGTTCCCTACAATTGTGCACCATCCTCGATTCACACTATGATGATATACATATACAATTTACATCACAATGCTTTAAGAAATAAAATTTTGCAATTTAACAACTCTATTAGCATTTCCAGCCAAAATATCGTATTCCCTTCAACTTACTAACCCAAGGAATTCACCATTCATTTATCAAGATTGACCCAAGGAATGTACCATTTGTTTATCAGGATTAATCCAAGGAATGAGCCATTCTTTTATCAACCCCCCTAGCACAAGTTGGTTAGGAATTTGAGATGTGGTTCCAAAACTCTAGCTGTTCATAAAGAAATCTTTCATTTTATCTTTCATTTTCCTCAAAATTGATAAAACATTGCGGGTATTCCTCCTGCATAGTTATTTCATGCTCCCATGTTGCATATTCAATACCATAGCAGGTCCATTGAACCTTTACCATCCATGTGGCTTTGTTCTGGATCACTTTGAATTTCCGGTCCAGGATGCATACTGGTTTCACCTTGAAATCCCCTTCATTTTCCACCTGGATCACATTCCAATAAATTATGTGGTTAGGGTCAGACACATATTTATTTGATAATGACACATGAAAAACATTATGCACTCTCATGGATGTAGGAAATACTAGCATGCATGCAATTGGCCCTATCTTTTCTAATATTTCAAATGAACCACAATATCTTACTGCCAATTTTGGGCAACATCTCAATCTTATTGAACTTCTCTTTGCTTTCACTTTTAGGAAAACATGGTCACCCACTTTAAAATCTCTAAAAACTATGTTCTTATCTGCATAACTTTCCCGCATGTTATGGGAAGCCTTTAAATTCTTCTTGATCTTCACCATTTTCTCATCCATTTCCTTTAATAATTATGTCCCAACGATATGTGTTGGTTGGGTTATCCCAACTCACTGGTGTGTTACATTTCCTGCCATAGAAAGCTTCAAATGGGCTCATTTTTAACGAGGTTTGATACCCATTATTGTAAGAAAACTCCACTATGTGGATATAATCTTCCCACTTTGATGGATGGTCCATCACATACATTCTAAGAATGTATTCAATTATTCTTTTATTCCTCTCTGTTTTCCCATCTGACTCTAAGTGATAAGTTGTGCTTAGATTTAAATTTTTCTCGAAGCCTTTAAACAAACCTTTCCAGAAATTTGAGGTAAAATTTGGATCTCTGTCTAAAACAATTGCCTTAGGAACTCCATGTAACCTGACAACTTCCTTCATGTAAATTTTTGCAATATTTTTTGCCTTTTGTGTGGTCTTCACATGAATAAAATGTGTTGTTTTTGTTGATTTTTCACCACCACTATGATGGAATCATGATGCTTCATTGTTTTGGGAAGTTTTGTAATGAAATCAATTGCAACCACTTCCCATTTCCACTCAGGAATGGGTAATGACTGTAGCATCCCTGTTGGATGTCTATGCTATGTTTTTACCTTTTGACATTCCAAGCACTTGACTATGTAATTATCCACTTCCTTCTTCATTACTGACCAAAAGTATTGGCTTCTTACAACTGCAATTGTCTTCTGATACCATGGGTTCCAATCATATGGCACATTGTGCATTTCCATCAACACTATATTTTTCAGATCTCCTGAATTTGGCACATATATTTTTCCTTTATACATGAGGGTTCCATCCTCTTTCAACTCATAACAATTAAATTTCCACTGTAAATTATCTTGTTGTAATATTTATTTTATTTTTACATATTGTTGGTCTAGATTTTCGACCTCTAAAATTATATCTTTTAAATCTGTGTTGAACATGCTAATGGTTGAAATATGCACTTCATGTTCTCTTCTACTAAGTTCATCATCCACTTGATTTTCCTTGCCTTTTATGTGCTTAATTTCAAAGTCATACTCACTCAGAAATTCCAGCCATCTAGTTTGTCTAGTAGATAATGTTGGCTTTCCAAACAAAGGCTTCAAACCACAGTGGTCCATTCTTAGCTCAAACCTTCAACTGATGACGTAATGTCTAAACATTTTTAATGAATGGACAATTTCTTCCAACTTCAAGTCATGTGTAGCATGATTGTTACAGGAAAATCCCTCTGCGGATAGGTGAATTCCTTCTTGGTTCCTAGACTTCTAAGACCAAGACAAAAATGTGATAACTTTGATCACTCACATCCCTTTAAACCTAGCTAAGCTAATCTATAGAGAAGGGGGAGAAGATGTACCTTTTTATGATGTTTTTCCTTTCCCTGTCCAAGTTGAGCTCTAATCCTCAAGCTCTTTAACAAGTCCTGTAATCCAATCAAAGACAATGCATGCTTCCTATTCTACCATGATTAGTTTGAAACTAGATCTATCCATTAAAGACAAGTTCATGTAGGTATACATGATATTGAAGTAAACAGGCCAAGCACATGTATTAATGAAAACAAAKCAAAGTGCTTACAACTRTAGATGAAGATGCAACAACCTCACCAAGCTATCCTTGTCCAACCCCTTGCTCAAATGATCCAYAAACAAAATGACTATGCTTCACTTATTATCTCCCTTATGAGATCATAAGTTTGATGCCTTCAATGTCTCCCCCTTTAACCACTTATCATGAGATCATAAGTTTGGTATCTCTAAACTCCTATATGTCCTTCCTCCATGAAATGMTCTCATTATATAGGCTTTGAGAGGCTTAACCACCTTATAGATTCTTGGGATAGGTTGAGGATMTTTCTCCATCAGTTATGGATCTTCCCTAAGATTCATACTTGACCTCAAATTCAAATCAAACTGACTTCAGAGATAAGGGGGATCTTCTCCTAATTTCCTCAGTAGCTCAATGCTCCCTCAGAATGGTGTATAGAGCATTGCAATGCTCCCCCAAAGGAGGGAAAGGAGTGCTAGTGCTCCCTGCAAGTGGGTAGGGGAGCACTGCCCTTCAAAAATGATTTTCAAGTGGTCTTTTCTCAAGGCAAAAGTTTGTACTCTTTTCCAAATGACATGTCCTTCTTTTAACCACTCTCAGAGGATGTCTCAAGTGTTCCTGTGATGTTGTTTGGGATATGACATGAGCAAGATGACAACATGATATCTGTGACAATTATGACACTTGCGACACTTTAGAAAAAGTGTGACACTTGCAATAATGACAGTAAGTCATCATTTAAGTGAGTAATTTTGATGTGTAACAATGATTCCTCTCGTGCTCCTTCAATTTTATAGACTCATAGCATACCACATGATCCTTTTCACTGAGGACTCCATCGAGCCCCTCCTTGCGCACATTCAGGCACACTACAAAGTCTCCATTTGGGTATGCAATCTTCAATATTGGTGCACTTGTCAAAATATCTTTCAATTGTTGAAAAATTTCTTCACATTTGGGAGTCCATTCAAATTTCACTCCCTTCTGTTTCAAAGAAGTGATTGGGTTTGAAATATTTGAAAACCCATTTATGAATCTTCAGTAATAACCAACAAGACTCGTAAAAGATCTGACCTCTATGACATTTCTTGGTGTTGTCAATCCTATAATGGCATCTATTTTCTCGGGATCAACTGTTATCCCATCTACTTAAATAATATGCCCCAAGTAGTGAATCTTTTTTTGATAAAATATGCACTTACTTAGCTTTTCATAGAATGTATTTTGTCTCAAAACTTGCAACACCATTCTTAAATGTTGCTCATGCTCTTCTTCTATCTTTGAGTAGACTAGAATATCATCCAAGAAAACAATTACAAACTTGTCCAAGTACTCCTTGAACACACCATTCATCAGAAACATGAAAACTGTTGGGGCATTTGATATCCCAAATGGAACTATTGTAAACTCATAATGCTCATATCTTGTTATTATCATTGTCTTATTGATTTCCTCTTCTTTTATCCTCACTTGATGATATCATGATCTCAGGTCGATATTGGAAAATATATTTGAAACTTTCAGTTGATCAAAGATATCATCAATCCTTGGAAAATGATATTTGTTCTTTATTGTGACCTTATTCAACTGCATGAAATCAATACACATCCTTAAGGTTCCATCCTTATTTTTATAAAAAGAATTGGGGCTCCCCAAGGTGACACACTCAGGTGTATATAGCCCTTCTTTTAAAACTATTCAAGCTTCATTTTCAACTCTTTTAATTCTACTGTGCCCATTCTATAAGGTGTCTTGGACACAAGAGATGCCCCTGGAACCAAATTAATAGAGAAATCAATGCCTCTATTTGTTGGAAATCTTGGGATCTCCCCAAAAACATCTTCAAAATATTTCAATATCAGATGGTCTTCAATACTTTCCACTTTGTCTCTGGTTGCCTCTTCCATATGGGCTGCAAAACTTTGACATCCTTTCCCAAAACTCTTTGTCATCTACATGGCTCATATTTCTCTAACAACTACATCTCTTGGAATGCCTTGAATATTTCAATGCTTCCCTTCTTCATCAAGACAAGTTATGGTCTTATTGTAACAGTCTAGAACAACATGGTGTTTCTCAAACCAATCCATGCCAATTAGACAATCATATGAACCCAATGGTATGATTTTCACATCCACCTTTGTGCTGAGTCCATTCATGTCTATTTGACAATCTTTAACCAACTCATTGATCCTTATATTTTCCCCTATGGATAACTGAACTAACCAAGATTTCTTATGCTTAATCCTTTGCAAGTGAAATATTTTAACAATGTTAGAGTTTATGTCACTATGGCTAGCTCCATAATCAATTAAAATTTCTATGGCTTGGTTATCAATCTTACCTTTCAATTCAATCGCGAGGGATTGATACTCTACTTGCTTGTTGTGCAAGGATTCATAAATCCTTGACATGCTTCCTCCCATATCTTCAACTATTTCAGCCTCCTGAATTTTGTGGACAATCCTCATTTTTTCACCTTTGTGAGGGAATTCCCTGTATAAATGATTTCTATCACATCCCCAACATTGTACATGTTGCTTCCTTAGCCTTTTCCCAACTGAAACTATTTTCTTTTGATCATTTTGGGTTGACTGTCCTTGCTGATTTTCTTGGGAGTTTTTCTTGAAAAAGGGTTGCTTAAATTGATCTGAAAATAGGGGACTGAATTGTTTTTCTATGTAATCACCCTCTACTCCATTAAAATAAACTTCAGGACCTTGCTCAATGTCTTAGTTATGCAAGAGGATATATGTGTCAAGTTTAGGCTCCTTTTAAATGTTTATGTGTGATTAATTTTCAATGGTTAAATACTTTGTTTAAATAAATACAACATCAAACATAAGTTGTAACAAATAATAACCAGAAAAAATCACAACAATAACCACATGATAAAGGAGTTCACCCCCAACTGGGCTACATCTCCTTGAGTCTCCATCAATGGACTAGGCTCTCTGGGATTAGTTTGTCAAATTTATTTTACAAGTTTCTTTTCAACTCCAATGGATTTACTGACTATACCATTGGGTTCAAAATACATAAAAACCGCAAAAATGACTATTAGATCTCTGAAAATAGACCATGGTTCATCTGGGCATGACCTCTTCTACTGGTGGCCTTGAGCTTCCCTGAGATTCCCTGTGGCCAAAACACTTGTAAAAGTCCTCAAATGCCTCTACAAACTATTTCAATGAGTTCAGAGCATATCAATTAGTCAAAAATGACTATTCAGTCACTAAATATGGACTTTGGCTTCCCTGGGCATGGCCTCCTTCAATGGTGGCCCTAGGCTCCTTGGAGCTCTCTGAAACTTCCATGTAGAAAAACCTACAATAGAAGTCTCCAAATTCCTTTGAAAACTATACAAATGGATTTAGAACATCCAAAAACCCCTAGCTGGGCTTTTTCGACACCTCATTTGGCCAAAAAATGAAGAAGATAGACCTCCTACAACTTTCCTCCTTTACGCTTGTTGTCTCCGGTTCACCAAAATGCACTCCTATGTCAATAAACTAGATTCTTTGCATTTATCATTCCTAAACCTAGCACGTGTGTGCATTCCACAATTCGCGTGAATTTTTCGCACCGTTGGCGAACCTAGCCCCCAAACCGCAGAGGTGTTGGGTGCATGGGGGGCCATATGGCCACGTCCCAGCGCGAATTGTGGCACCCGTTGCATGATCAAACCTGGACACGTCAAGTGTTGGGCACATGGAACTAACCATTTGAAACATTTCACGCAAATCCCTGTGGGTTAAGGTCACATGGAATTCCATACAAACGGGGTTGGGGCTAAGCCCCAACTCGGACCCCGCGCTAACCATTGACATAACCATTTTTAAATATATATGAAAACATATATATAACAAGGACTATTACATGGGCTAGTAGTAGCCCATCCTTTTCCAAAGCGCTCCACCATGCGAGAGGTCCAAGGTTTGACCCCCACAAACTCCAAACAACTTTTAAAACTATACCAGGGTGCCACGTGGCACCACACAATTTGCCAAATATGTTTCCACGTGTCATCAACAGATTCACCCATGTCTACCAAAACAATATTGACATGTCACATTGCCAACTCAACATGGTCATGCCACATAATCTCTATGTACCTGCCACATGTGGGTCCGTACCCTGCCACATCAGCCTGTACAAACTGTACAGTCATCAAAATTTTCCCTGTTTGGAAAAATGATCAGAACGCGGTATCTCACTCATCCGATGTATGTTTGAACTCGTTTGAATTGTATTGGGTTGTTGAGGACGAGGCCTACGCACCTGTCCATTTTGAAACAATTCCGAACACTTTGATTTTTGGGCTAAATTTTGACCCTTGGTCCAGATTCTGATCATAAATCCTTTCTACATTTTCTATTTTTAACCCTTCATCTTGTTATTATAAATATTTTCTAATATTGACCTCCCTTTGCTCTGCTCATAAATATGCCTTTCTCTCCTTATGGTCTCCTCCAAGGTGTTGGGGTTATCATATTGTATCTTTTCATTGTATAAAGAGGGTAACCCACTTAAAAACCTTTGGATTTTGACCTTTTCATCCTTTATGAAGTCCACATACTTCAAAAAATCAAAGAAAATTTTCTCATACTCATCAATAGTCATGTTTCCCAACTTTAGTTCTAAGAACTATTTCATCTTTCTTTGATAATAATGCTCAAAATTTAAACTTCCTCCATGAGACCTTCCTCTCATCAAGGTGTTTTTCTTTTTTAAGTTGATCTGACCACATGGCTTCCTTTCCTTGCAAATGGTAGGTTGCAATTCTTGTTTCTACCCTGGAGGGATATTAATCATGTAGCTGTAAATATTTATTCATTTCCAACAACCAAGCCTCAACCTCTTCTCCCTTCCTATACTCAACATTGAAAGTAGGTGGCTTAGTTTTCCTAAGTTCACCTTGAAATATGTCTCCCTCAGGCCTTCTCCTTTGTCTCCTCACAGGGGACATACTTGGGATGCTTCCTGTCCTTGAACTTGCATGAACTCTCCTAGTGGATTGCTTTGGGTAATGATGACACCTACTCATGCTCCTTGACTACCTGTCATTCCCATGCTCATCCTTTCTTCTATATGGGATCTAGATGATGTCACTTGTCTAGCACTAGTTGTTTGTTTTATGTCAGAGTCTTTATTGGCTTACTTCTTAAACATGTTTAAGATMTGAATTATCTCTTCTTGAGCCTTCATAACATTCTCATAATCTTCCCTATAACTTTGGACTTCTCTCTGTAGGATTCTCATAGGTACAGTCTCTTGTCTCTCTCTTCTTCCATTAGATTATGTCTCAACATTTTCCATGCTGACATGTAGCCCTCTAAATTATCGATCTCCTTGACTGTAGGACCCTTGGGAATATTCCATGGATGTGGTTYTCATATAGGAACCAAAATGCTTTCCTGTACCTCTAAATTTTGCAAGAAAATGTGCATGCAAATAATTTTTCGTTAGACAAAAATATATACACACACAATTATGGAAAACAATACACAAGTTTTCGTTCTCTTTAATGCCACCAATCATCCTCTTTTGCATTGACTGTAACTTATGCTTCCCAAATAAATTTTTTGGGTTGATAGATGGATTCTCCTATCCAATATCTTTCCAATGACTTATTTCTTTCTCAATTGTGATTTGTGAGCATAAAGTTATGGCCATTTGAATATTACTAATTTGCCTTTTTTATACATTCTTCATTTTGGTGCAAATATTCTCAAACACCAACTTTTTCCACTTGTAGAAGTAAATTTATTAAGAATTGGAGAAACTTTTGTATGAGATAGATAAAAATTATGATAGGGAACTCATAACAACTCTCATATTGTCATTCTGATGCTCCGGTAACAAACTACAACAATATGGAAATGACAACTTTGTCCCTTTCACCCCTTTTTTCCATACTTTGAATTTTTAGCCAAACATGTTATCTCCCAAATGATGGACTTCTAGAAAAGTTTCACTAAACAAAATTTGTTGGCTTGGTGAGTACAAAAAATTTCGAGTAAATAAATTTTTCCATATTTGTCATCTGGGGACACGTTTCCTCCTCTAAAAATCCCAAAAATACCCAAAAAGTGGCTCAGAATAGTAGATTTTGCCATGTTTTAGCATCCATATTCCAAACCCATTTCGTTTTATTCAACTCCTTCCTAGGTTATTTCCATGCCTACTTTTTGGACTCTCTCAAGGAATTCCAACTAAATCTAAACCTCTTCTAATGATCTGGACCCAGATCTTTAAAAACCACTATTTTGCTTTTTCTGAAAAATCCAAGAAGAAATGGGAAATGGTCCTCTCTGGCACTTCTCCAACCCTCTTTTCATAGAAAAAAACCATGAATTTCATCTCATTCCGAGTTACTATGCTCATGTTATGGACAAAATAAGATTTTGGCTCTAGACTTCTTTTTTTTATGTTGTGGAACAGTTTTTCCTATGTGGCATCCTTGTTGTTTTGGCTAGTGATGTGGAATTATGGAGCCATGTGGCACTCTGAAATGATGCCATGTCACTCTCCTATCCTACCTCGTCATCCTTCTCTCTCTCTTTCTCCTCTTCCTCTTACGCTAACCTTAAGAATTAATACAATATTAACATTTTGCGGGCCCACCTTCCCAATTGGTACTCATATGACCTTGGATTGGACAAGGGTATCAAATTTACTAACAAACTCCATGTGGCACCCATTTTTTGGCCGCGTGGATGGGAAGGTCCCATCCCACACCTTTACCTTGGGTCACACGAATTTGCACATCTCTCATATTTGACAACGACGATCGTGTGAGGTCAATGACCGAAAGGCCATGTCACATCCTGAGCATGCACGAACATTAACATCCTTTTGGGGTGCGACAATAGTTTTCCTCATGATACAAGGAATGATCTTTATGGTGTCGCATGGTACAAGGCCTCTGACCAAAACCACCCTCTACCTATGCGACAATAGTTTATGGTTTGACTATACCACCACCTCATGTGTCTCCCATTTCACTTGCCACCATGCTACCAACTATCACCGTGGAAGTTCATGTCACCTCTACCACTTCACTTCTTCCACATCACTGTCATGTGGCATCCATGTCATGCTGACGTCATGTACAATAAAATACCCAAAATTTCCCAAATTTTGAATTTCTTCCAAATTGCACAGTTTTGATCTTTTTTTTTTTAAATAGGACCACCATGGAACTTGAAATTAAGCATGCTAATGGAAAATTTAGGCCTGGTGCATATCTACTTGACCACTACACTCAAACTTCGACATTCTTATGTCAAATTATCAACCAATTTCACTGTAGAAATTGGGGATTTTTCCCAATTTCACCCAATTCTTCATGGCTACATTGTAATTTCCTAAATTCGACTAATTACATGCCCAACACATGCATATTGAGATATTAAAATTTGGGATATGACAACCACCCTACAATATGAGCTTTAAATCTGTTATTTTAGCTTCTGCATGCTGAGTTTGGCCCATACAAGGTCAATGTTTGAAGTTTTCACTATGATACCATTTTGTAATGTACCCCAACTTAACCAGGGAACATTACTTGTGAAAAAACACATAAATTCAAAAATTGCATTTGCTAATTAATTCATGTAGCTTACTAGCTACAAATTTAACACATATTTAACTAAAATATGGTACCCATAACTAAATTCATCTACAAAATTATAAAAGAACATAATGAAACCATAAAATCATTTACAACAACCCATCAAAATCATTCTCATGCACACGATAAAAAAAACCCATAAAAACTTATAAGTGAAACTCAAAAATAATTAAACACTTATCTTTTAAAATGTTTGTGCAATCAGCTACTTGGGAAGGACATTCCACCCAACCATAGACCTGTTGTTCCAAATCTCAACAACAAGTCAGCCCCGAGTTGGGGCCAGGAATACACAAGATAAGGGTACCTCTCAGAGTCCCCTCACAGCTAAATAACCCACACCACACTGGTATTTTCCTACAACTATCATGAAATTCCTCCAACTCTCTTCCTCTTTACATGCTCAACCAAAGTAATGTAAAATTTCACTCATCTCAATCCCTCATGCATCCCATTCGTTTATCAGGATTTCTTTGGAACAAGTAACCAATAATTCCTCTACTGAGAACTCAAGGGAACTCGCTTCCAGGAAACATTACCAGGAAAAACAACAACAAAACTTGTAGTTTTAGTGAAACTCACCCAGAAGTTCACTCCTTGGGCCTGAAAACCCGACTCTTCCATCTCCAATATGCTCCAAAAATGCTCCATCATGCTACATAATTCGCCTATCCTTCTTAGTTTAGCTCTAGTGCTCTCTTTTCTTGTTCTCCCTTCATGTTCATTTCCACAACTCCCAGTGAAAAAACTATATATTCTCCCCTATACAAATTTCCTCTATTTTCCCAATATAGTTGACTTCTCACTCTGCCCAATGTTTATTGTACAATAGCCTCATGCTTCCAATAACTACATATGTCACTTCTACACCCACCCCTGACAAGTATTTATTGATTGGGCTCTCATAGACTCAACCAAAAAATAGAAGTTATCCTCAATGGTAATAAAATACAGAAATATGGGTTTAATTAATACCCATAATTAATTTCCTCCTTGAATCCCTCTTAGACACTCTTAGGCATTCCCTCTCTTGTGGATAAATCATCCCCCATCTATATCCATATTCCTAGTAGTTTGCATCACATTATATTTATTAAATTCAAAAATACAATTAGCAAATTACATCGCTTGGCCATATCCATATTCATATATAAATTATCCATAAAAAAAATGAGGATTATAGTGGGGATGTTACACATGGAATCATAGCCCCCTATCTCTTGTCCTTGTCCATCTTGCAACCAATGATGTATTTTATTAAAATATATAAAAGTATTAAATTTCTAGGCACTCGACCTTTCAACATACCGACTCACCAACCAAAGTCCTCAGTGCATAACAACATAACGATTTTATTAATCTTGCAAAGCTAGTATCTCCGACCTTTACTCTACACAGGTAGTCCATCAATTGCTTATATACATAGGCACTATGGCCTAAGAAGAAAACGTTCATAAATTGACACTCCTGCCAAAACCTACATAATGATCTCACAATTTATAATTCTGGTAGTAGTTCCAACAAACAAGCTCATATTCCCCATCATCCTGCACAAACCAAGGAGTGTACCCCCTTCTATGATTTTTTTTCCTTTAGGTTGTACCACCTCTCTTCAAAGCTCCAATGCACATGGCTAGGAATTCTCATAGTTTCAATTCCAGGAACTCTCACTGCAACAATCCCCATGGAATTTCTTTGTTCCATGTCCTTTTCTTTGAGCTTCATTTCCTTCTGGTGCTCTTCTTCCCAAGCTTCCAGCTTTGATAGACAACATCTCATCTATATTACACACAATCCCCCTAGACTTTCTTCATTCCATGTCTTTTTCTTTGAGCTTGATTTCCTTTTGGTGCTCTTCTTCCCAAACTTCCAACTTCAATATCCAACATGTCATCTATATTACACACATATAATCACATTATAATGAACGTAGAATTCCTATAATTCATATTATCATCCTATCTTTGTAACACTTAACAACTCCAAAAAATGATCTTAGAATTGTAACAAACTAACAATTCAATCACCTTAAACTACTATTCATATTAAATATAATGGCATTATCATTCACTATGCATTTTTAACACCTTAGGAGTTTCATAATGCACAAATAATCACTAATAAAATTTAAAAGAAAATGAGGTGATAATACCTATGGTCACATCTACACAAAGAATCTCTCCATTGACTACATAATACCACATAACTATGTCATGCACTCCACCATGGTGAGTTGGAAGCTCTGGCCAATGCCTCAACACATCATTCAAACTCTTCCCAATACTTCCTGACTATTTGGATACCCTCCTCTTCAACCCATACACAACATGAGGAAACATAATTCCTAAGTGCTCTTTAGTTTCATCAAAGAGATTGCAGTCCAAACATCAACTATATAGGGGAAATCATTGAGCATTCACATAGCATAATATCCTTTCCATATCCAACCATCGCATGGTCTCACACATGACTAGATATATGGGTATTAATTGCTATAGAAGGAGTATGTCTCCTGAATTGACCCGATTAGGATTTCATAAGCAATCATAACACTATGCAACTAAATTTTAACTAAATTAATGCTAGCATCAACAACATTTATATACTATAGGCCTTTGGCAATTACATATCAATTTAAATATTGAAAAATTAACTAAGAGAATTGTTACCTCAATTCCCTTCAGCATTAGAAGCAACCAAATGCATACCTACATGGTCATTATCAACCTACTTGATGCTATCTGATCAGTTGATATTTGTAGAAGCTCACAGGATTCCTCCTCCATCCTTTTGATCATCATTCCTACCACCCTCATGGGTCTTCACATAGATGGAAGTCATAATCAACAACAACGTCCACATATTTAACCATGCTATATCATTTTTACTGAATACATAATCCATCATTAGTCATACTCAATTTCCATAACATTATTATTACTTGTATATAACAATAAACTATTTTGAGTCCACAAGCATGCCATATGAATATCCAAGCATGTACATATGTAGAAATGTTCATCATATGCACCAATCATTCACTGTCATCATTCCTACTAATGCATTTAAGTTCATTATATGCATCATGCACTCTAGTGCATTTTTGTTTCAGTTCACTTATTTATTTATGTTGTAGTTGTTTTTCCTTGAATTTCTTCATATCCTTGCTACCTTGTGTGCTCCTATTCCACTCCTCTACACTATTGTTCCTTGGTCTAAACACTTTCCAGCCAAGTTCCACTTGGCTATTCTACAATCCAACCAATGTGTTCTATTTGCAGTAGCTTCTCTTAGGCAAACACATCCAAAATTTACGTTTATGAAATATTCTATCACCTTGGAATGAGGTAGATCACAACATTTGGTCACTCTAATACCACAACATCCTTGGATCAACTTAACCATAATCATTCTACAACACTACTACTACTACTTGTTGTCCATTGGATTTCCCAATTTTGGGAATAGTTCTCTTCACTTCATTTAATAATTCCATGTGAATCCATACCTTTCCCAATCAAGATCATTCCCAATGGAAGTCTATTTTCATTTAGTGATACTTTTCATGTGAAATAACCTTCATTATTCTATCCTTGATTTCTCTGCATTGGTATCCTACTTCCACTATGAACTTTGATATTGGAAGTGGATTTATTTCTCTGAGTACTTTAGACAAGGTAGCTAAGTCATAGCTAGAAAATCCTTCCCAGGAACTCATGTGCTTGGAACATAGAGATGATTCACATCTCACCTCCTAAGATCCTTGTTCTCTTTCACATCAAGCTTGCGACTATCTACACATCTCTACCTTCAAGGATATGGAGTCTTTTTTTTTTTTTCTATGCCCATTAATGAAATCATTCACCCAATAGCTTCATGTACTATGTGAGGATTCTTGTTGTTTTGCCTTGCAATTCATTCAGACTCTATAGAAGCTGAGTAATAATTCTTTAGTTTCACTCTTCTTGAGTTATTTTTCTGCTTTTCATTACTTGCCATGTAGCTCTTTAATGTCTCAACCAACTTCTACAATCTTTGTCATGCTTCCATGACTTTGATATCCAATCCTAGGATTGAATTTATCTAATTATATCTTTAATTTTGAAAAATCTTCAAGCAACCATTTTTTTTAGAATTATACATATTATAGAAATTTTGTCAATTAATACTATAGGTTCCTTTTCTGCTCAATTCATGAAGAATTATATCATATTTCTCTCAATTATACTAATTATGGGTTTTTATACCTTGAATTATATTTCCAATGACTAATATTATGCCCCAATCCAATCTCTGAGCTGAAAGTTATGGATTCTTGAAAAAACCACATTCAACCCATTTGTCCATTTTCTCCACTAGTGCAATTTTACTGAAAGGCAAACTTTTGTCAATGCGGAAGAAAATATGTCAGGAAATAAATAAACTTTTTTATTATATATAGATAACAATGAAAACAACAAATTCAAAACGATTCTCATATTTTCAATCTAATGCTCCAGTAAAAAACTATAGCAATATGGAAATGACAACTTTGTCCTTTTCACCTAGTTTTCTAGACTTGGAATTTTTAGAAAAACTGTCAATCTCTCAATCTATGCACTTTTGGAAAACTTTCACTAAACCAAAGTTGTTTGTCTTGGTGAGTATATAAATGTTGAATGAATAAAAAATTCCATTTTTGTGATCTAGAGTCACTTTTCCTCCAAAAAATCTAAAAAATCCCCCAAAAGTGGCCCAGAATAGTGGATTTTTTCCTATTTTAGCATCCCCATTCCAATCCCCTTAGATGTTTTTCGATTCCTTCATGGGTTTTTTTATGTCTTCTTCATGGACTCTCTACAAGATTTTCATATTAATCTGGACCGAAATCTTTAAAAACTACTACTTTGCAATTTCTTACAAATCCATATAGAAATGGACAGTGGCCCTCTTTGGTACTTTTGTAGATATCCTCTCTACATAAAAAACCTAGAAGTTTCATCTCAATACAACTTATTCTTCACCTATTATGAAAAAAATAATAAAATGGCTCCAGACGTCATTCTTTTTTAAATTGATCGATAGTCTTGTTTATGTGGAAATATCATGACACAGATGATGACCTGGAAGTGATGTGGCACTAACATGGAATCGTCCACCAGTCCAACGGATAACCAGGTATTTATTCTCTTTATCCTGCCTTTATATGCCTCTGATCCCCAACAATCGGGCCACCGACCCACCTGAACCAAGTTCCATACTTCCTGATTTCGACTTTTGATCCGACATGACCACCAAGACACCGACCCACCAAGCACCCCACACAAAATCCATTTGTCTTCCCCGATTGAATCTATTCTAATCCGACCATTGGGCCACTGAACCACTAGGTGCCCTGCGCAAGTCTTCTACATGGCTTCCCTGATCTACTCCAGTCCAATCCGACCACCGGGCCACTGACCCACCAGTCCATTGGGCGCCCCACACAATTCTCCATTATTCTTACTTGATCTACTCTAGTATGATCCGACCACGGACCCACTAAGTTCCTCGCATGAGTATTTATCTAATTTTCATGATCTACTCTGGTCTGATCTTGTTAACATACTTTTCTCGTGGGTCTTGAGAGTCAAAAGTTTCATCAGGCACAAACTCTACAAGGTTCCATGGCTTCCTTTATCACACAAGTGATGTAAGGTTACCTTTTCATTATAACCCATTCACTTGAGCTCTTCCCTTTACATGTGGGATAAAACAAAAGAGAATATCACAAATCTATGGTGGAGATTCCACACAGAGATTAAATTGACCATGGTTGTGCGCGATCTTTCTGGAAGGTATATCTGTTGATTTTGATGGAAAAATCTTGGAAGAGAGGGATCAATGGAACACTAAGTCCATGAGGATCCACTTGTACATGGTTTCTATGGCTATAAAGACAACGTTAAACCACAAAATCCTCCTCTCCAATGTTGTTCCATATCAATATAATTTCCCTCAAAATAAAAATCCTCCTGCAAACAACTTTTGTTTTCCTATAGTAAAATAATTAATTTCAAAAGAAAACGCAGTCTTGTAGCAGGCCCTCGAAGGCCCGGTGCTATAACCTATAGCTATGATACCAATTTGTAATGTACCTAACCACCGAACTGAGCCATGCTACCTCAAAATGATCTCCAGGACTCTATGAATACCACTGTAACATGCCTGGATCAACAATCCTAAAAATTATTTTCCCAGATACTAATCTGAAGCATACCCATTCCCAAGTATTTCTAAATTCACCCCCTTGGAATGATTTCGAATTTATGTTCCAATCCTTAATTAATTAAGAACATGAATCCAAGCATGCAATTAACCAGAACATGTTAAACAATAAAAGAAGGATTAACAACATGTCATGCATACAATTAACAACAACAAGCATGGCATAAATACATCATCGACTCATGGATAATAATAATAATGCACAATGGAATATAAATATACATAAAACACAAAGAGAACTTATCATTGATTAAACCGTTCACCAATTGGCGACAAACCAAGGACGTTCCTCCCAACCATAAACATTGTTATTCCAGATCTCAAAAGTAGGTCACCCATGAGCTAGGGATATGAATCCACAAGGATGGGTCCTAGACCGAAACTACACCAATATCTCTCTTCTGTCTCTTCCAAATTTCAAGGGCTAAATTGTCCTAGAAAAAACGTTATCCTGAAAATGTGAAGATGACCTGAAACTGATTTCACAATTCAATCTTTGCTATTCCATTTTTCACACACACACTTTCTCTCAATGATTTCTTTTTTTATACATTTTCATAACCATTCATGAAGGGACATGTCCCTTAAGTAAATAATTAATTCCAAATACCATGGAAAAATACCCCAAACCCATGGGTTTGAAACCACCATTTCATAGATGATTTTAAGGATGGAAATTTATCTCAAACTGTATAAAACTTGGTGAATATTACTAGTCCTTAATATGCAAACTATAAAATGTCTAGCGATTGTTTTGTAAAAATATTCAAATTTATCAGGATTTTATATAGTTTTTATGCAAACTATACAACCTAAGTGGGCCTAATGGTTAAGAACATGTGTTTCCTCCTAAGAGGTCACAAGTTTATATCTAGAGGGGGGTAGGGTATGTATATCTCCACAGACTTTACCAGTCAAATCACTGGGTTGAGGGGGATTATTATTATTATTTATTATTATAAAATTTGGGCTATTTCTCATGTAAAAAAAAAATATTCTATAAAATTTGGGTGAATCATTTTTATAATAAATGAAAATTGGAAAATATTTTTTGGGAAAAAGCATGGAAAAAGATCTCATATGCAATATACACCCACTAAAATTTCTATCGATGACCATTTCACTATTTACTTTTTCACATGCACCCCATTTTTTAATATGCTCTTGAAATAAGTTTCAAACACGTCATCTTAGTACTTTTTCTATAACTTATTTTATGGGATGTTTCAGACCTTGAAATTTTGTAGAGATATAGGAGGTATCTTGTTGTACATGTGATATAACGTTCAAATTTTGGTTCATTATAATTTCTGATATATGCCATGTGGAAGGTAGGATTCTTGAATGCTCCTAAAATCAATTTCAAACAGGTCGGGTTGACACTTTCTCTATAACTTGTTTTTTGGGATGTTTTAGACCTTGAAACTTTGCAGATATAGAGGATAGATGTTAGTGTACATATGGTACCAATTTCAAGTGTTGGTTTTCTATACTTTCATATATATTCTCTATGGAAGTTAGGGTTCTTGAATGCTCCTGAAATAAATTTCAAATAGGTCATCTTGGAACTTTTGCTATAAATGATTTTTTGGGATGTTTTATACCTTGAAACTTTGTAGAGACAGAGGAGAGATCTTGGTGTACATGTGGTACAAATTTTATATGCTATTTATCTATACTTTCAACGATATTAATTGTGGAAGTTTGGGTTCCATAATGCTCTTGAAATCAATTTCAAATAGGTCATCTTGGAATTTTGATTATATCTTCTTTTATGAGACTCTTCATACTGTGAAAATTTCAAAGAACTGAGGAGAAACATAGAAGTACCTCATGTAACAATTTCATAATAATATTTGTGAAATTGGATACATGGTATGATGTACAAGTTCGTTCTTTGGAAGAGTCCCAAAACAACAAGCTTTGAGAAAGTTACCATTTGGAAATTCAAGTTTTTATTAGACTTGGTAAACGTAGAAGTAGTGAGAAGACCTAGTGAAGGCAAAAACTGTGAGTATAACTAGTGAAGGTAGAAGCAACAAGTGGACTTGGTGAAGGCGGAACTAGCAAGAAGACTCGATGAAGGTAGGTGTAGCTCACACAAAGAGATTGGTGTCTCTTGCTAATTTGGTGCTTAGAGTTGGGGATTGGTGTCTCTAGAAGATTGATGTCTACGAAGATCTATAAGAGTAAGTTGGTGTTACTCAAACAAAGATATTGGTGTCTCTTTCTAAGTTGGTGTTTAGCGGCAGGGATTGGTGTCTCCTGTAGATTGGTGTCTATAGAGATCAATAAGAGTAGGTTGGTGTCTACTAGGATTTGTACTAGTGGGGATTGGTATCTCCAATAGGTCGGTCCCTAAAAATGTTTGTAATAGTAGGTAGGTGCCTACAAAGAATTATAAACATAATTTTTGTGGTTCTCTCCAATTCCTTTATTAATGAAACAATTTTAGATTCTAGCTCGTCGCAATTTTCTTCATTTTTCTTTAGTTGGATTCTCACCACTTATTCCATCCTTCTTGTTGGGATTTGGTGACAATGAATTCCTCCAAGGATGGATTTGGATCCTATTATTCTGCGTTGGTTGCAACTAAATAGACCAAGTTAGAATATGGATAGGGATTGCATTTAATAATCAGTTTCTTGTGAATGTATATAAATTTATGTAAGCTCGTAGAGAGTGAGAGAGATAGAGTGAGAACTTGCTAGTCTGTTGTAATCTCCATGATATGAATAATAAGACAACCGATGCCTATGCTTGGTGGACGTATCCCAACGTTTGGGTGAACCACCTGAAATCTCTGTGTTCCTTATGTGTGTGATTGTTAACTATCATATGTGAATTGTGTTTTCCGCATTAGAAATTCTAACAAGGGGTATCAAAGCTGGTTAGAGGAGAGAGTGTCAAATTTCAGAGGAGCAACAACATCTATGTGAGGTGCGTCGATTTATACATCGCCGCAGGTCCCTCCTCTCGAAGGGTGTGACGTCTTATTACTCGGCCTTACGCTCACACAAAAATACTGAAATCATCACAGTCCAGCTATGTGGTACAGTGCAGAGACTCCTCTTAAATTAATTAAGATTGCCGCACTCCAAGTGTCTCGAGAGGTGCAGAGACCTTTGAGATTGTTGCACTCCAGTGGTAGCGTGAGGTGCGACTACTCTCTTAAATCCAAAGTCACAATCTCTTTAATTTATTCGCATGTTTTATGGAATTAAAAGAATTTAACGTATGGTCCTTTTTTGCAAAAGTTTTAAGGTATGAAGCATGAACTTTATTTTTAAAAAGGGAAACATGAACAAGTCAAGTGTTAAGTCACGTGGGTGAAAGTAAAAAGTTTTTATGGAGTAAAAGGATCAAGTAAAGGTTTTTTAATTGAGTAAAGGTTTATTATATTTGGGATTAAATATAATATTTAAAATGTGGAGGTTTTAAAAGGTGTTTTTTAATTAAAAGATGATTTTTTTAGTAAAAGGTTTTTTATTAAACCTTTTTTATTAAACTTTGTGAAGTTATTCCTCCGCATTATTTTTTAAAAGCCTTGGTTATTATAAGCAATGATTTGGGCATTAGGAGATTTTTTGTGCTAATGGCTAAGATGCAAAGTTTGAAGTTTGAATTTGAAAAGTTCAGCGGTAAAAGCAACTTTGAGCTCTGGAAGCTCAAGATGCGGGATTTACTGGTGCAACAAGGGTTGAAAAAAGCATTGGCAGGCAAGTCAAAGAAACCAACAACCATGACAGAATGGGAATGGGAAGATCTAGATGTGAAAGCTCTTAGTATCATTCGTTTATGTCCGGCGGATGATGTTTTGTTTAATATCCCAGGAGATGATACAACATCACGCTTATGGAGCAAGTTGGATAGTCTATATATGACAAAGTCCTTGATGAGAAGAATCTACTTGAAGAGACAATTGTACAATTTGTGGATGAAAGAAGGTACAAAAGTTGTTGACCATTTAAATACCTTCAATACCCTTATAGTTCAATTGAATAGTATGGAAGTTAAATTCGAAGATGAAGATAAGGCTATTACACTATTGTGTTCGTTTCCTGAGTCTTGGGATAATCTAGTCACCTCTATTAGCTTTATCTCAACAAATGTTTTAGATTATGACTCTGTTGTGGAAGCTTTGTTGGCTGAGGATATGAGGAGAAAATCTAGTAAACAAACCTCAACTTCAGAGGTGATGTTGGTCAAAGGTCGAACTAAAGAGCAGAATGAGAGAAGTTTTTCTCAATCCAAGTCAAGAAACAGAAAGGGTAAAGAAAACTACTAGTACTGTGGCAAAACAAGACATCTCAAGAAAGATTGCTGGAAGAGAAAGGAATCTGAGGAAAACTCTATGGAGGAAGCAAATTTGGCTGTAACAAATTCAGGTATGACTGGTCAAGTTTTGTCCGTTTCTAGTAATTTACAATATCAAGAAGAATGGCAGTTAGATTCAGGTACCTCCCACCACATGTGCTCACATAGAAATTGATTCATTTTTTACCAATCTGTTGATGAGGGTGTAGTGTTTATGGGAAATGGTATTCCGTGTAAAACTGTTGGGGTTGGTAGTATTAGAATTAGGATTTTCGATGGTATTGTTAGGGAATTAATGGATGTTAGATATGTACCTAAGCTTAAATCAAATTTGATTTCATTGGGAGTGTTGGATTCTTGTGGATATAAGTATACAGGTCAAGGTGGAACACTCACATTGTCGGAAGGTAGTTTAGTAGTGCTGAAGGCAACAAAGGTTGATAACCTTTATAAGCTGGAAGGGAGAACTGAAATGGCATATGGAGTGACAAATGTATCTTCTTGTTTATGGTAGAAGCATCAAGGTCATAAGAGAAAGAAATAATGGCAGGTACTGGTAAGCAGAAAATCATTTCGAAACTTAAAATCTTTGTTTCTAAATTCCTGTTTGTTTTATATCTCTACAAGTTATGATGGTGGTATAAAGGGATGTTGTGTGTGGGATCCTACTTCTCACAAGTTCATCATTTACAGAGATATAGTATGTATGGAACAACCAAAAGGGTTGATTTAAGATCGCAACGGTAAATTTGTTTGTATGCTAGATAATTCATTGTATGGCCTATTGGTACCCAAGAAAATATACAAGAGGTTTGAATCCTTCATAGTGAGTCCAAATTTTTCAAAGGGTAGGAATGACTATATTGTTTATAGTACATTCACAGTCTTGATGTTATTTGTTGATGATATGCTCGATGCAAGCCGTAACATGGATACAATCAGTAAGAAAATGACTCAGGTGGACAAGACAATTTAGATGAGGGATCAAGGAGTAGAAAAACAAATTATGGGCATGGAAGTATATAGAGATGGTAATGGTAAATTGTGGTTGGAGTTCAGTATGAACATTGTAAAACCAGTTTTTATCCCTCTTGCTTTCCATTATAAGTTTTCTTCAAGCATAGGGCCTCTCTATAAAGAAGAAAATGTTATGTCTCGTGTAAGTTCAGTAGAAGGTCTGTTGTATGTGATGAAATGGTTAAGACCAGATGTTTCACATGCTAATGATGTTGTCAGATACGCGACAGATTTAGGTGCTGCAGTGAAATGGGTGCTTCAACGTTTAAGAAGCAAAAATGTCACCTATAATGGTTACACTGAGATGGTCTGTGATAATTGTAATGTATATTTTACAGGTGTTTTGGATGGAAGGAGATCTATCACTAAATATGTCTCACAACACAGTTGTGGAAGACATGTTGGAGGTGGAGAGACCCCTCAGGAAATCCAAACTCGTGCAAGTCACACAGGCGAGATCATGAAACCAATTTTATTAGAGAAGTTGTAGTGGTTCTTGGCTTCTCTTGGGTTGCAGAAAAGGTGATGAACAAAAGGAAGGAACAAGGTATCACGTTAATTGTTGTCAAGGTGGAGATTGTTGGGATTTGGTGACAACGAATTCCTCCAAAGATGGATTTGGATCCTATTATTCTACGTTGGTTGCAACTAAATAGACCAATTAGAATATGTATAGGGATTGCATTTAATAATCAGTTTCTTGTGAATGTATATAAATTCATGTAATCCCGTAGAGAGTGAGAACTTGCTAGTCTATTGTAATCTCCATGATCTTGAATAATAAGACAATAGATGCCCCTGTGTTCCTTATCTGTGTGATTATTAATTATCATATGTGAATTGTGTTTTCGGCATTAACAATTCTAACACTTCTTACTTCTTATAATTGAACCTTTAATTTCATAATGGTGTTTTCTATTTCTTCAAGACTTTGTGACATTTTTTATTTTGAATCACGATTTTCTTCTTCATATTTCTGTGCTCTTTTTGTTTCAAATTCTTTTATTTTTGTTTCAAATTCTTTTTCCTAAGTTCTTTATTTAGCTACTGGCCAAACGTGTCCTTGAATATTCACTTCCCCATCTATTTCTACAGTTTCCTCTTCTTCTAAGTCCGTCAAGCTCATAGATAGATGCGAGTCTCTTTATTTATTAAATCGATGTCTTCAATTTTATTTCATCATAGATAAATAGATAGATATGAGTCTCTTTATAAAATCGATGTCTATTTCATCATAGATAAGTTCCATATTAGGTTTTGTGTGGAGTTTATATACTGTTATGATAACTTTTGAAAAA
>ML787175.1:148140-198027 GCA_009831015.1 Picea engelmannii
GTGCTACCTCTGACCTATCAATTTTTTTTATGAAGTACCTGTGCTTTTGCTTGTCCTTACACTGATCTACAGGCCTACCAGAGTTAAAATGGCATTGAGGATAGGGACCGAGGCCTCGTCTGTCCTATTCTCAGCCTGATGCAATCAGCAAAACACCTCACACATGCGTTGAATGAAGATGGCAAATTGGGTTTTGTATATAAAGCCCTGAATATCAAGGCGATCTCAAATTACTGTCATATACCAGCTCATGGCAATCTATAATGCGGGAGAATTCCGAATTCCGAGTATCCCACGCTATTCGAGTTCCGAAAATCCGATATGACTAATTAAGCAATAAAGACAACATATAGACCTTTAATCTAACTAATTGAATCAAAATCTACTGTATCATGAAGTGTGGCTGCTTTCTATTTGTTACATTGCAATGAAATCGGAAGAAGGATAGAACGTAACGTAATAACAGAGATTATTGTTCTTTGTGGTTGACAGCACATAGGCTGTTAGAACGTCGTTTGTTGGGGAGGCTGTTAGAACGCCGGCAGTAACGAATCCGCGTTCCGGTCGATGATGAACTGCGCATTTGTAGGTGGTTTTTTTAGCGTTAAAAACTGCCATCGAAGTATCAATAGTAAAGGTATTTATGAAGGTTGTTCAAAACCATCTGTTAAAAACCTATCGTTAAAACTATATAGTGGTTATTAAAAAATAGTGATTAAAAGATTTAGATAATAATAATAATAATAATAATAATAATAATAATAATAATAATATTATATATTATAAATTTATGGCCAAGCCAAAGTATTAATGATTTATTTCATTGTAAGCTTTGCAAAACTTTAGATGACCATAAATTGGAAAACTTTACTAACCATCAAACTATCAAATAAATAAATAGTTAATCGGAATTTTCAAATTTTATAGGAAAAAAAATAAAAAACAATAAATAATAAATAAATAGTTAATAGGAATTTTGAAGGAAAACGAGTCAAAACAATAGGAAAAATTATAAATAATAAAAAATATTGGGAAGTTGCATTGGTTTTACATGAGGACGTATTGGGAAGTTGCATTGGTTTTACATGAGGACGCCTTAGAGGAGTTAAAGCAATGGCACATGACATACATACTATTGGAACATAGTGCGACATTGTCTTACACATGGTTTTCATAAGTAAATTGGAAAGTTAAAAAAGTATACAACAAAAAGGTAGAAAATTTAAATTAATAGAGGTAAGGTTGTATTCTACATAGTTTTAATTGGAAATTGGTTTTGGTTGACAGAAAGAAAGGTGTGAGATGTGGAGGTTCCGGTTAGGGTTTACTCTAGTCGCAGCCTGCTACAGCCACAACCACAATCGCAGCCTGCAGTTGATGTAGATGGAGGGTAAAGAGTTTGCTGGTGAATGTCGAGTTCGCTGGGATCTTTGGGTTTCGCTAGTCGCACCCTAGAAATCTCTAGGGAGATGGACAAGTGAGGTTTCAAGTCCGACGACGACACCGAAGGACTCTACGTGCAAACTAGAGGCTAGATCTCGGGCGTGAGTGTTCACTGTATTTTCTATCGGTGTATTTGGTTGTTGTTTGAACTCACGATAGTTTCATCATGGAGAAGACTTGAACAAGCCGGACGACGTGCAATTTGTGTTGAAGTCATGTAGGGAGCGGAGCGAAGGTTCTGCGCCTAGGGTTTCGCTAGCTGCGTCCCAGAAAACTCCAGGGAGATGGGAGAGTGGGGTTTCAAGTCCAGCAGCGACACTGGAGGACGCTTCCATTTGTCGTGGGTGATGGGTTTTTTCCCTTTTGTCGGGTTTGTAGGTTTTTTTCTGCCCTCTTTTGTCCTCTTCCTCCTTCTCCTAGGCAAGAAGAGGTTTGGGCTAGAGCTTTGATGTCCTCATTGGGGGCATGTAGTGTTTCTGGCAAACACTTTGAGGTCCCTTGGGGGCATGCGGTGTTTGGTTAACACTTTGAGGTCCTTTGGGGGCGAGCAACTATTGGTTTTTTCGAATCTCTTATTGCAATCTGGCCACTGGTTTTTGTAAAGAATTTGGATTTCTGTGTAGCTAAGATTTTTTGGATCAGTACATGAAAAAATTATCTTATGATGTAATGACTGTTTTAAGAACATATTATATTTTTATAAATATAATGTGAAATTTTCTATGGAAAAAAAGTAAATTGGAAAGTAACAGTTAAGATAACTTTTTATTTCATTCCATAACACAATCTTTTATAGTTTACAAGTCTATCATGAAGCATTAGAGCCAAATCTCTTAAAACTGAAGAAAAATTCAACTTAGAGAAAGTGCTAGAAATAACTATCATGATTAGCAAAGTCAAAGAGTAGTTAGGAAATTAAGTGCTGAAAATTTGCTGGATAATTTGAAAATGAATGAATGGTCGGTTCGCGAAGGAACTAATGCCTGAGCAATACTTGAGTTATTCGAAGGCTTTAAATATAATCAAGCTTATAAATATGTTTGTAAATATCACCTTCAGTATGTTGTATGGAAACAAGAATTGAATAGAAAAAACACTTTTGATTATTTCTTGTTGGTTTTTCTCTAGTCATATGTTTTTCTATCTTGCCCTGTTTTTCTCTACGAGAAATCTATGATTTTAATAAGAACATTGTATTGTTGTGTTTCTTTTCAAAAAAAATCCATTCACATTTCATAGTTCTTGTATCCACCATTTTTAGTGTGTCTCTTCATTTTCATGGTTGTTTGTTGAAGATCTAGAGGTAAAGTTGAGTGTTTAAAATCTATGATTTCATCTCGAGTATTATTGGGTGAATTCATAAACCCAAATCCCTTGTTGGGCGAGTGTAAAAGGGATCAGAAACCTTAAAAACTATTATATGAGCCAGGTTAATGCTCGCAAAGGTTGCTAGTAAGTCAAGCCTATGAGGAGAATAGGCCCTCGCTAGTAAAATTGCAGAGGTCATTGCTAAGCTAAGCTCATGAGGAGAAGAGGTTGTGGACAAAAAAGTATGCCCTATGTGAATTTAGTAAGGTAGTGTCGTCTGAGAGTTGTGTCTCTCGTGTAGAGGAGAAATCACGAGTCACAACGTTGTTTGGGAGAGCTTTTGTTAGACAAGCCAGAGGAGAAGAAGTGCGTGTCTGAGACCAAGCTGGAAGTGCCTGAGAATTTGATCCCACTAAGTATTTGAACACAAGGCGGTGTGTGGGATTGGAGCTAAGGTCATGGGTTTGGATTTAGATGTGGTGAGGTTCTTGGTTGTTTGTGGTGTGAGTGGGGTCTAAATGAGCAACACCATCTTATTGTTTGAATTGGGTCTCTTTAAGCATGGAGACAATGGCGTTGAGTGACATGGAGAAATTGAACAGGGATAATTTTTCCTTATGGAAGTAATAGATGGAGGATATATTGATTTTGAGGGATCCATATTTTCCAATTGAGGGAGTAACAAAGAAACCCTCATCAATGACATATGAGGATTGACTCAAGCTAGAAAGAAAGGACATTGCCACAATCCGACAGTGTTTAGAAAATAATGTATACTTCAATGTGGCCAAAGAGAGGACAACATAAGGTCTATGGAAAAAGATACATGATTTATATGAGAAAAACACAACATCAAATAAGGTTTTTTTGATGAAGAAATTATACAACCTCAAGATGAAGGAGGGTGCTTCAGTAGTGGAATACTTAAATGAGTTCAATGTAATTACCAATCAAATCACCTTTGTTAAAATTGTTTTGGATGATGAGATTAGAGCCATCTTATTAATGTGCTCTATGGAAGACTATTGAATACACACTTATACTAAGAGGTGGGGGTGAATCAATATAATACAATTTTTTTTCTCTTTGAAACATTCATCAACCATAAGAAAACAATCACATGTGAGATCTATTAATTGTAGAAGATGGAACACAAGATTTGTGTGGAAACCCTTTCGGGACAAAACCACAAAACTTATCTTTATAATTATTTGTAGGAACCAATCTACTGTTACAAATATTTGTAAGCACCAACCTATTTGAGACACCAATCCCCACTGGTAGAAATCCTTGTAGGCACCAACCTAGACACTTACAAATCTTCATAGACACCAATCTACTGAAGACACCAATCTTCACCGCTAAGCACCAACTTAGCAAGAAATAACAATCTCTTTTTTTTAGCGACACCAACCTACTCTTACAAATCATCTTCGTAGACACCAATCTACTAGAGAAACCAATCCCCACCTCTAAAAACCAACTTAGCAAGAGACACCAATCTCTTTGTGTGAGCTGGACCAATCTTCACCGAGTCTACTTGCTACTTCTTCCTTCACCAGGTCTGCTTACTTCTTCTTCCTTCACTAGGTCTACTCATTGCTTCTGCCTTCACTAGGTCTACTCACTACTTCCACCTTTACTAGGCCTGACCAAAATTTGAATTTCCAAATGGTAACTTTCTCAAAGCTTGTTGTTTTGGGCCTCTTCCCAAAAATGAACTTGTACAACATGCCATGTATCCAATTTTGCAAATATGATTCCGAACTTTTTACATCAGGTACTTTTGTATGTCTCCTCTATTCTCTAAAATTTAAATAGTCTTAAGAGTCCCAAAAAAGAGTTTATAGTGAAAATGCCAAGTTGGCATGTTTGAAACTGATTCTAGGAGCATTCAGGAACCCTAACTTCAACATGGCATATCGCTGAAAGTATAGAGAACCAACATCTGAAATTTGTCTGACATGTACACCAAGAGTTATCCTCTATCTCTGCAAAGTTTCAAGGTCTAAGACATCCCAAAAAATAAGTTATAGCGAAAGTGCCAAGCTGACTTGTTTGAAACTAATTTTAGGAGAATTCAAGACCCTACCTTCAACATGGCATATATCTGAAAATATAGATAACTAGAATTTGAAAATAGTACCACATGTACAACAAGATATCTACTCTAGCTTTGCAATTTTCAAGTTCTAAAACATCCCAAAAAACAATTTATAGTGAAAGTGTCAAGCTGACCTATTTGAAATTGATTTCAGGAGCATTCATGAACCCTATCTTCCACATGGAATATCTCAAAAAGTATAGAACAACAACATCTAAAATTTGTACCACATATACAAAAAGACCTCTCCTCTATCTCTACAAAGTTTATGTTGATGTTTGGACAACATCGGGAAGACATTCTCTTAGAATAATAATTAATAATATAATTATTGATTATTAAATATCATATATAATAAGTAAATGATAATAATAAATAGTTATTAATTATTCAAGGGACAGGAGGTGGGGTTGTTACAATCTCTATGTAGAACATATTTACTTTTTTACTCCTACCCAATGTAATGCATATTGAATTCTACGTATATTTATGCAAAGAATCACATGAATTATGGAGGAACAATTTAACAAAGTCAAATTCTATGTGGATGTATTATAACCAAATTAATCTTCGGTTAGTTACATAGGTATTCTCCAACTATTTATAAGAAAGAAAATTGAATTTAACTTTAAATTTAAATTTTCAAAGAGACGTGTATTTTTTGGATCAATCTAATATTACTATAAAAAGACACTTGAAAGACACAACAATAGACACACCTATTTTCTCTCTCTCTCACGCGGTATAAGTGATTTAAGGAAGAGACACACGTGGGATAAGTGATTTAAGGAAGAGGCTAAGAAGTAAAAAATTTCTGAGTTACTTACTGATGTTCTAGTGCTTACTAAAGTAATATCGTATATCATTGGAAGTAATTACCACTTGTGGAAAACTGTGCTTGTTTACTTTAACACTAGAAAATTAACATGGACATTGATTATATGATGGATGTGTGTTGGTCATAGTAGAAGACATATTATTTGGAGGGTCATTGTATATAGTTGTGCACAAGATAAATTCATCTCCTCTAGGAGATGCTTTTTGTTGTGATTGCTTCTTGTTCCAGAAAGGTCACATGTAATAGCTCTAAGAAGGATCCATAATGACGATCGCAGGAAGAAGACATGGAGGGAAATACCTTCCAACATGATATCAAGGAGAGGCATTTCTAGACATGATGCTCAGAGACAAGAAGTCTCTAGGAGCAATGTACCTCCCAAGACATGACCATGTAAGATAGCAAAGACAGTTCCAATGATCATGGATACAGTGAGTTAATACCGACTGTAGCACAACTATGGTAGATCCATTAGAGGACGAAAACATATTATGAGAGTCAGAGGGATCATGTGTAGCAGTCTCAGTACATGAGTCAAGCCATGAGATGTTGAGGAAGCATGCATGGAAACAATTTGAGTATATGTAGAGGCATTCCTAGAGAGGGAGGCCGTACTACATCCAGAGGGAGCACAGATTGAGTTACCTCCAACGAAGGAGGAAGAACTACCCTCAGTGTCAAAGGGAAAAAAGACAGAGGAGGAGTCACCTCCAGCTCCAGAGGGAGTGTTGATGTTTTTCAACTTCCTGAGACATTGGTTTCATGAGGGAACCTCGATATATCAATTATGATCCAAGATGAATTAGCATGATCAACATTTACCTATGTTTCTATGGGAAAAGGAATCCATGACTGCAGTGTATGTTTAGAACATAAGTCCTCATAAGAATTCGAGGAACATGATGCCCTAGGAGGTCTTCACCAAAGTGAAGCCTTAGGTTGGATACTTCAGGATATTTGGGTTTCCAATAAACATTCATGTACCCAAGGGAAAAAGGATCAAGCTAGACCCTTCAGGCAGAAAAGGTACATTTGTGGGGTACACTGAGTCTTCGAAGGCATACTGGATCTACATCCTTGGTTAGATATAGATTGAGGTGAGCAGAGATGTTACCTTTGAGGAGGAGGTATCCTTTAAAGAGACCTAGAGGATCTCACATGGAGAATGATAAAATTGATCCAATTGATCATGTTGATCTTGTAGCTCCAGTTGATGTTCCCAAAGATATTGTAGTAGTTTGGAAGGGACCTACATGGTATCGTCATACTCTATAGGAGGTAGAAGGATATGTATCTCCTCGTGGTACCTTCTGATTGAGAAAGATACCTGAAAGATACTCATGCTATGCCGCAACTATGATCCACATCATTCATTTTGAGCCTTCATGTTATGAGGAGGCAACTAGTCATCCAATATGGAGAGATGTCATGATGGAGGAGTATCAATACACCATGAAGAATGATGTGTGGGATATTGTTCGAAGACCTGAGGGGAAGTTTGTAGTGACATCCAAATGGATCTACAAGATCAAACACACAATTGATAGGAGCATCGAGAGGCACAAAACACGATTTGTTGCTAGAGGATTCTCTCAGGTGGAGGGAATAGATTATGAGAAGACATTTTCTCTTGTTTCTTGATACACTTCTATCTGGATGATTATTTCCACTGCAACATCCATGGGTTAGAGAGTACATCAGATGGATGTAAAGAAAACCTTTCTCAATGGATAGATTGAGGAAGAAGTATACATCGAGAAGCTAGATGGTTTCATGATACATGAGAAGGAGTCTCATGTGTGGAGGTTGAAGGTGGCCTTGTATGGACTCAAGAAACCACCGTGAGCTTGGTATGCAAGGATTGATGGACACCTAATTATTTTTGGGCTTCAAAAAATGTGTTGTCGATCCCATCCTGTACTACAAGATTGTTAATTGTGAGTCCCTAATTTTGGTCCTCTACGTTGATGATGTATTCTTCACCGATACAAAGAGCCTTATTGTTGAATGCAAGTATGCGTTGGCCTCTAAGTTTGAGATGAAGGAGCTTGGTATGATGCACTACTTCTTGGGACTATAGGTGTGGCAGAAAACTGATGAGATCTTCCTGAGTCAGGGGAATTACATAGTTGAGATATTGAAGAAATTTGAGATGTTGAACTTGAAGCCTGTGGCTACACCAATGGTGATGAATTTGAATAAACTAAGTGCGTATTTTTTCGATTATGACGAAACTGATGCGAATTTGTAAAAACAATTGATTGAATCATTGATGTATCTAGTTAACACCAGACCATATATTTTCTATGCAGTGAGTGCACTTAGCCAGTTTATGCGTTAGTTGAGATAAACGCACTAGATTTTTCAAAGCATATATTGAGATACTTGTGAGGCACAGTTGGACATGGTCTGAGATATACTTCTAGTATTGATATGATATGGCAAGAATATATTGACTCTGATTGGGCATGGAGCACGGTGGACAAAAATAACACCTTTGGGTGTTGCTTCACTTTGGGATCTTCCATGGTTTTCCAGTGTAGCAGGAAACAGACTTATGTGTCTTTGAGCACAACAGAAGGAGAGTACATTGCATTAAGTATGTGAATCCGTGAAGTAGTGTGGATTCACAAGATCCTTGCATATTTATCCAAACATGTGCTGGATTCCACCATTATTCATTATGGTAACCAAAGTTGTGTGAAGATCTCAGAGAATCTAGTGCTTCATGAAAAATCAAACCACATTGATATCAAGTACCATTACATCCGAGACATGGTACAGAGGAAGGAAGTATTGGTGTTATACCTTCCTATAGATGATCAGGTTGTTGATGTTCTTACCAAACTAGGACAAAGTTCAAGTACTTTCATGACAGGCTTGGTGTGGTAGAGAATGCCTCCCTCGCTTGGAGGGAGTGTTGATGTTTGCATCTTCCTGAGACATTATCCAGATCGTACTCCTCTGTGAATAAGTTGAGTTGATCTGTGATGACACTTATCTGATAAGGGATAAGTGGGACACTTGTCCGAGAAGGGATAAGTTTGTTTGGGCTTATAGCCCAATGTCCCTTGTGGAGAGAAAATGAGGACACGTCCCATGTGGAGAGAACATGAGGACATGTCAAGGGAGTTAACCCTTGACATCACACACTGTGGGAGTTTACCCTAGTGTTTCTAGAGGGTTTACCCTCTATAAGTCCACACGAGAGTGCCATGTGTGACAAACATTCTCCATATCATACTCATCTGTGAATTGAGTTGAGTTGATATGTGAGGACACTTATTCGAGAAGGGATAAGTGAATTTGGGCTTATATCCCAATGTTCCATGTGGAAAGAACTTGAGGACATGTCAAGGGAGTTGACCCTTGGCGTCACACACTATGGGAGTTGACCCTAGTGTTTCTAGAGGGTGTAGCCTCTATAAGTCCACATGGGAGTGCCATGTGTGAAAAACTTTTGCTACTATTATGGTTGTGCACCACTGGCAGAGACTGCATGTCTCTGGACAATAGTTGTGTACTACTATGGAAATATACCTCCCTATCTAAGATGAAGTGTTGATGTTTCAACATCAGGTGGAACTTCTCCTAGATTGGGCTGCAAACCAAGGGAGATAGGATACATTTATCATAAAGGTTCACTTGTGGTAAATGGGCCTAGACGTAGTCCTTCCTTGATCATGAAAAGGAATAATATGGACTCGAGGTTCTTGAAGTACTTTCCACGTGTCAATTATCATGAGGCTAACATTCACTCACATGTGTGTACCTGTGGTGAAAGATCCTGGTGTGGTCTTTTTCCTCGTCATGGTGATTTGACAAGGAATGATAAAGAATCAAGATGCTACATGTTATTACATGCGGACCCAGAGTGAGCCTCATATTAGAGAGATTCAATTGGCTCAAAAGAAAGATCCACAAAAGGAGTTTCTCCTCGGTTCATGTGGGAGAGAGACGTCTCCCAAGACTAAAATACAAGTGTCATGAGTCTAGGGTGAATTTTGTATACTTCAGAGACAAGATTGGCATGATGCAGAATGTCTCCCTCATTGAGAGGGAGTGTTGATGTTTGGACAACATCGGGAAGACATTCTCTTAGAATAATAATTAATAATATAATTATTGATTATTAAATATCATATATAATAAGTAAATGATAATAATAAATAGTTATTGATTATTCAAGGGACGCATCCTTTCATGGATGGTCACCATATGTTCCCTATATATGGAACACTCATCATTGTAATAATATATCGATTGTATCTCATATGAAGAAAAACAACAGTTTCAAGGTATGAAACATCCCAAAAAATAAGTTATAGCAAAAGTGGCCAAGCTAGAAACTGATTTTAGGATCATTCAGGAACCCTAAATTCCATAGGACATATCTTCGAAATTCGAGTGAACCAACATATGAAATTTTCACCACATCTACACCAATATCTCTCCTCTGTCTCTTCCAAATTTCAAGATCTTAAACATCCTAGAAAAAAAGTTATCACTTAAATTCAAAGATGACCTGAAACTGATTTTACAATTCAATCTTTGCTAATCCATTTTTCACATGCACACATTCTCTCAATGCTTTCTCTTTTTATACCTTTTCATAACCCTTCATGAAGGGACATCTCCCTAAATCAAATAATTGATTTCCAATACCATGGGAAAGTACCCCAAATACCATGGGTAAAAACTGCAAACCAATGGGTTTGAAACCACCATTTCATATTTTACTTTCTCACATGCACCCCGTTTTAAATAATACAACACAAAACTCATGCCTGTTTCGGGGCACTACCCCTCATAAGTTGCTAGAAAGTGTTGTATGTTTTGTATGCTAACTGCAAAGGGCCTAAGAACTCATCTTAAGTTATGATTGTTGTAGATACCCAGTGCAAGATCCCTTTTTAAATAATACATCGCATAATTCATGACCATTTCGAGGCGCTACCCCTCATCATTGGCTAGACATACATTCTGTATTCCAACTGAAAAGGGAATAAAAACTCATTTAAGTTGTGGTTGTTGTAGCCACCCATTGCAGGACCCTTTTTAAACAATACATTGCACAACTCATACCTATTTCGGGGGGCTACCCCTCATCAGAGG
The DNA here is from genome assembly GCA_009831015.1 of Picea engelmannii. Classification (NCBI taxonomy): domain Eukaryota; kingdom Viridiplantae; phylum Streptophyta; class Pinopsida; order Pinales; family Pinaceae; genus Picea; species Picea engelmannii. The sequence continues at coordinate 158,949 of ML787175.1, forward strand.
CTAGACAACGCTGTAAGTTTTTTTTTCCAACTACAAAGGGCTTAAGAACTCATCTTAAATTATGGTTTTTGTAGCCACCAAGTGCAAGACCCCCTTTTAAATAATACATCATAGAACTCATGCCAATTTCATGGTGTTATCCCTCATCAGTGGCCAAACAGTGTTGTGTGTTATGTATGCCAACTGAAAATGGCCTAAGAACTCATATTAACTTATGGTTCTTGTAGCCACCCAGTGCAGGACCCCTTTTTAAATAATACACCGTAGAACTCATGCCTGTTTCGGGGAACTACCCCTCATAAGTGGATAAAAAGTGTTTTAAATTATGTATTCCAACTACAAAGGACCTAAGAACTCATCTTAACTTACAACTATTGTATCCACCCAGTGGAGGACACCTTTTTAAATAATACATCGCAGAAATCATACCTGTTTCGGGGCACTACCTATAACATACCCAGCCACCCAACTAAGCCATGCTACCTCAAAAAAATCTCTAGAATGCTTTGAATACCACTGTAATGTACCCAGATCAACAATCCTAAAAACTATTTTCCCGGATACTGATCTGAAGCATACCCATTTCACAAGTATTTACAAATTCTCCCCCTTAAACTGATTTCGAATTTATGTTCCAATATTTACTTAATGAAGAACATGAATCCAAGCATGCAAATAACCAGAACATGCTAAACCATAAAATAAGAATTAACAACAAGACATGCATGCACAACATTAACAAAAAAAGGCATGGCATAAAGACATCATTGACTCAGAGATAATAATAATACACAATGGAATATAAATATATAGAAAACATAGAGATCACTTATCATTGATTAAACCATTCACCAACTAGCTACAGAGTAAGGACGTTCCTCCCAACCATAGACCTCATTGTTCCATGTCTCAATAGTAGGTCACCCATGAGCTAGGCCTATGAATCCACAAGGATGGGTCCTAAACCTACTCTACACATAACATTTATCTAATAGGCTCTCATATTTCCCATCCATACAACAATTATAATTTCCAACTCTCTTCCCCTTTAGCCTGCACAAACCAAATAAATGAACCCCTTTCTTCACAATGCACTCCGTTAGGTTGTTCCAATTTCTTTTCAAGGCTCCAATTCTATTGTTCAGGAAAAACTAATGCTGGAAACACCAAGGAATCTCAGTTGTGGACAATTCATTCATAACTTCCATCAATCTCATGCCCATGGGCATCCATTCCCTCCTAGAATGATATGTAATTCTACCAATCCATCTAGCAATTTCTCTCTACCTCCATCCATTCATTTTCATGCCCATATAAAGAGCGCATGAATGAAAAATAATGAGGAAGATGAGTGGTTGAATGATTAACCCCAAAATAAATGATCAACAAAGAACAACCCCAAAAAAACCCACAAGAAATGTTTATATAATTATAAGAACCAAGAATAACATGGCCTCCCCCAAGAAGCTCATGTAACCACTTCCTCAAATAAAACCAATATGGGTGAATAAAATAATAATAATAGACTTTGCCCCTTTATTCCCTCTCTCTCATGGTGTAACGCACCCCATCTTAACTGGGAACATTACTTGTAGAAAAAGACATAAATTCGAACATTTATTTTACTAATTAATTCTTTTAGCTTACTAGCTATGAATTTAACACATATTTAACTAAAATATGATACACATAACTAAATCCATATACAACATTCTAAAAGAACATAATACAACCATAAAATCATTTACAACAACCCATAAAAATTATTCTCTTGTACATGATAAAACACAGCCATAAAAACTCATAAGGGAAACTCAAAAAATAATTAAACACTTATCTTTTAAAATTTCTCTGCAACCAACTTCTTTGGAAGGACATTCCACCCAACAATAGACCTTCTATTCCAAATGTCAACATCAGTTCACCCTCAAATTGGGGCTAGGATTCCACAAGAGAAGGGTGCCTCTCATAGTCCCCTCACAATTAAATAACCCACTTTTGCAGATTATAGTCAAATCCACTTTTGCAGATTGATCATGTCGGGTCTTGTATAATATCAAATCCCCTTTTTTGAATTGGTCAAATTGTATTTATATAGTGGTATTTGTAAAGTTGGCCCCTAGTAATTGTAAAGTTGTTTTAGCCACTTCTAGGAGAAGTCGGCTCAACCAAGTGAAGAGACACAACCCTAGTGCCATGTCACACTTGTATTCATATGTGAGGTTGGTGTCTCATTTTTATTCACTCACTCACTCATCCAGTGCACATATTTTGAAGGAAGTTGCAGCTGCAGGAGGAAGGAGAAGAGAGGCGCATGCTCAGTCTTATTTTATTCTTGGTGTTTTGGTCTTAGTCTTGGCGTTGTATTGGAAATATACTATTGAGGAAGTTTTTCTAGGTTTTCTCCCCCATGAGGGTTTCTCAGGATAAAATATTGCGTACCTTGTGATTGTGTTTCTTTCAGTGATCCTCTTTATATTATTTTTTTGGAAATGTATTGAATTATCATGTAATTTGTAAATAACCTAATAACAATAGTAAAACTTAACATGGTATCAAAGCTTGAATGAATAGAGAATCTTTCACTGGGTGTCTGAAAACATCACTGTTGTCATACCAGAAAATTAGGGCTTTTTACTGAAGAGGATTTTTTGACCAAAAACTATCTTGGGAAGTGCACCTTTCCCTAGTTCATCTTTTGGCAACTTGAGCGAACTTTTTTAGTGTCCAAATTCTCTAGAAAGTCAAACCCTAGTTTTTACTAGTACTAGAAAACTAGAAAACTAGGAAACCAGAACCAGTACCAGAAGTGCCAATATAGAATTGTGCAAGTACCAATCTAAATAACAATCATATATCCAGATGGATCTTAGATACAACACATTCAAATGAATAATGCACACCAGGTTTGATTATTTTAATATGCATCTATTTGTTATGACATTATTTTGATCTTATGAACATCTAGGTTGTATGATGAAATTATAACCATCATACTAACCATTGGTCAAAATTAAAGTCAAGGTATTAGATTGATCAAATTTGAGATTATAGAGTTTATTCTCTAACACACATTTCTGTCAAGAAAACATATTATCTCAGTACATAGGACAGGTTGAAGAAAATACTTGTCATCTTGAGTGAAAGAGACTAGGAAGAAAAGAAACAACAATCATTCTTGAGGACAAAGACTCCAGGTTCCAGGTTTGATTGATTAAGTTGATAAGATTCAAATTTTCACATGTCATGTTTGATAACTACCTCATTACAAGCAAACTCTATATTTGAGATAGCAATCTTTAAAAAAATTTATACTTGGTAGCATGTGAGCATATTGAGACAAATTCTTACTGTAATCATTTACCAGATATAACTAACATCTCCTCTAGGAGAAACTTCTTGTTTTGTTTCCAGGTTACCATGGAGGAAAGATTAATCACAACACTAGAAGAGTGTTTCTCTCATTTCTTATTATTGTATTTCTTACTTTCAACCCTTGTTTCAGGAAGGTCACAAGTGACAACTCTAAAGGAGATACTGTGACAATTGTTCTCGTTATTGTTTTTATTATTATTATAAAGATTATTATCCTTGTCTACTGTTTCTCCCTTGTTGTTCTTGTTCCGGGAAGGTCAGAGGTGATAATTATAAGGGATATATAGTGATGATTGCACGAGGAAATATATTAGATGAGACATGGAGCATACTATCCAAGCTGTATACATAACCATATACATCCATGTGCCAAAGAAGAATAAGAATAAGAAGTTACTTTTGCTAGATACATGACATCTCATATGAAGACAGATCATGAGGATAATAAGGCTCCAAAGATGACCAAACATTAGAATAGAACTTACAATAAACTTGGTCAATGGATAATGAAGCCACCTTGACAGGAAGCATAATTTCTTTGAAGTCTGAATAAATTTTTCATATTAAGACTTGGTATTCAACACCAAGTATATCCTGCAGAGACTATGAAGTTTTTGTAGAATCAGAAGAAATCAAGACTCAGAGTAAGCCTGATATTAGAAAGGATCAGATGGAAAAAGTAGACATCTTCCAAGAATGACAGAAAAATGCCATGAGTTGAGAAGACTAGATCGTAGCTTCAGAGACTTCTAGGAGACATGAAATCTCATGAGAAGATTCCCTTGTTTCAATAACATAGGAGGAAGCCAGGCAGAAGGAATGTATTTTTCCTTAAGACCATAAGGAAAGTCAGGGGTGAATTCCACGTTTGTTCTAACAGATCAAACATGTTGCAGATAACAATATAGGTATGCACACAACCTGATTTGTGTCTAGAGGATTCTCCCAGTAAGAGGGAGAAGACTATGCTGAGGCACTTTCTTTAGTAATTGAAGAAATAGCTCCAGTATTCGTAAAGACAACCAAAACAACCATGATTTCAATATAGTATGAGATTCAAGGGGAGAAGTCCATGTATATGAGAATGAATTACCTCCATGAAAGGAGAAAATCTACCTTCAGTATCAGTTATTGAGCTACTCTCAAATGAAATTGTTTCCATGATAAAATAGAGGAGATACTCTCAGATTTCAATAACTACAGTGAGAATGGAGAAAGTCATTCTCAGCTATATAAATAGCAGTTGCAGGTGCAGAGTCTTGGTTCCATAAGGAATAGTTGCAGAGAGACTAGAGGACATATTCTCAGGTAGTGAGACAAATAGTGCTTTGCAGAAAGCACATGATTATGCAGATTATGTTGCAGTTGAGAAAGTGTACTAGGTTGTTACAATGTGATGTGAAAATTTGGTTTTAAAATACAGAAATGGAAGACTTATGTCTGTAATTTGAAGCAAGCTCCAAGAGCTTGGTATGATGGGATTGATAGTTTTCTAATGAGCTTGGGATTTACCAAGAGTAAAGTTGATCCTAACCTTTACTTCAAGGTTATGAATGGAGTCAGTTATATTACTACTATATGTGGATGATTTATTCTTGACTAGAGAAGAAAATCTAATCACATATTGCAAGAAGAAGTTTGTTGCAGAGTTCTCTATGAAAGACCTAGGCCTGATGCATTATTTCTTAGGTCTTGAAATTTGGCAGAGCCCGAAGAAGATATTCCTTAACCAAGGGAAGTATGTAGTTGAAATGCTGAAGAGATTTGACATGTTAGAATATAAATCCATGAACACAACCATGGAAATGAGTTTGAATCTCCTGGTTGATACTTCGTCAAATTTGGTTGATTCTACTTTATATAGACATATTATTGGTTCGTTGATGTATATGAAGAATACTAGGCCAGATATATGCTTTGTTGTGAACACCTTGAGTCAGTATCTGGTAGAGCCTAGACATGTCCACCTTGTAGCTGCAAATCATATCATGAGATACCTTAAGGGTACGTTGGATTATGGTCTCTTTTATACTGGAGATCATGACTTCAAACTGTGTAGTTATACTGATTCAGATTGGGCTAGAAGTGTCTTAGATCGAAAGAGCACTTCAAGATGTTTTTTCAGTTTGGATTCAACCATGACTTCATGGAAAAGCAAGAAGTAATCTAGTGTTTCTATTAGCATGGAAGAAGTGGAATACATTGCAACATGTTCCTCCAGTTGTGAAGCCATATGGCTTCGGAAGTTATTGACATGTCTGTTCGATCTAGAGATGGAATCCATCGTGATTGTATGTGATAACTAGAGTTGTATAAAGATGATGAAGAAGCTATTGTTCCATGATAGGTCAAATCACATAGAGATATGGTATAACTACATTCATGATATGATGTAGAGGGGATCTTTAAAGATCGAATATGTTGGCACATATGAGTAGGTTGCAGGTGTGTTGACCAAGCCTCTATCTTGTGTGAAGTTTGAGCACTTCCGAGACAAGCTTGGTGTTGTCCGAAAGGACCTCCCTCGAAAGGGGGAGTTATGTTGATGATACTATTGTTGGATCACTGAGAGGGGGGGTGAATCAGTAATAGAGCAATCTAATCCTTTTTAACCATATAATGCAAGTGTTATATCAATGTAGCATTATCATCCAATATTTGCAGAGTAAATAAACAATGAAAAAATGAACAATCATACACATACATAGTATACCAGTGTTTTTACGTGGAAACCCAAAGTGGGAGAACACCACATAATGTTTTTTCTTATATGTCTTGAAGAATTAGATTCATTGGAAGCACCAAATTCCTTTGTTTTCCAGCTGCAAATGGAAGGAGGCTCCAACCCCCTAGTTTCTCAGGCTACAACATGAGGGAATATCCAACTCCCCAATTCTCTAGCTACAACTAGAAGGAGGCTACAACCCCCTATGTTCTCCGGCTACAATCGGAAGGTGGCTACAAGCACCTGTCCTTGCCCCATCCAACCGCCTTGACGTATAAGTAGAATGATGGAATCACTGTCACACTATCATTGTGAGATATATTGTTGTAAACTTGTACCAATCAACCTTCACCAAACAACATGTACCAATAACCTGAACCATGCATCAACCATGCATCAACTTGTACCTCAACCTGTAATCAATCTGTACCATAAACAAGTGCATTAACCATGCACCAACCTGTACCAAACAACCTGTAATCAACTTGTACCATAAACAAGTGAATCAACCATGCACCAACCTGTACCTCAACCTACAAACCTTCCTTAACTTTAACAACAAGAGACTAGCATTTTGATCAAACTTTACTTTAGTCTCACATGACTAGTTTTGGATTAGTCAACAACCCTAACTTTAAATAATCATAACTATGTACCTCTAATGAATAAAGATTTGAAAATAGTACACAATGTTCTTCAGTGTGTTTTATGCAATTCCTCTAGGTGTTGTTGGCACAGGGGCAGACCCAGGGTTCAATGCTTCAACAAAGCACCAACAAAACCCTAACTATCGACCCTTTCAAAAAAACCTGCGAAGTAGGAAAAGTCTCACCAGAGGTAGAGGCATGGGGGTTATAGGACTTAGGTGTCTGAAACCAATATGGGACACAAATAAGTGATTATAACACTTTGCAAAGTACTTTAATAACACTTTGCAAAGTACTTTAATAACACTTAGAAGATGATACACATTAGTTCATTAGCTTTTATTAACATAGCAGAACAAAACCTAATATAGATCGGTGCAGTAACAATACATATTAAGCACTTCAACCACTTATCACACAACACATAGTTAGATATAACATTCATTCATAAAACACAATTAAGGCACTAAGAAACATCGGATCTATCCATCATACATAATAACAAAGCACTTAGAAAATAAAATACAAACACAACGAACACAAGATATACATGGTTCACCCTAGTGTGGGGCTACATCCACCAATTGCTTATTCTTCTCTATTATTCTTCAATCTCTTACATTCATCCACTCCTGTGCACTAAGCCACAGAGCCAATATTCGTCGAGGACAGGAGATTTATGCACCGTGCACCACATCCTCCTTCCCAAAACTAGGTCAAGGCATAGAGCCAACTCCTTTATCAATCACAAAGCCTTACATACACATTATGTTGCACAAAGCAACTCAGAACTACTTTCACTTAGACTTCCAAGATATTGACTTTTTTCTACCTTACATTCTTACCTGTTTATACTTTTACAATCCTTTACAAAAATTTCTAATCATGGGTAAGTCCATGGGCCGACATCCCATAACTCATTACAAAAACCCTAAGGAACCCATCTCTGGGTCCACAACACCCGCAAAACAAGTGAGATCTGTGATATCATCTCCTCCTGGGTGATCCTTCCTCGATCACTGGGTCGAAGTCCAAAAAGTGGTCAATCATGACCAAGATTTCTTCAAAACTTGGTCGAGGGACAAGAGGCCCCCAATAGTGACATGCGACTTGTCCCGAGTCACTCAATTCTGGGCAACGCTTCTTCAAAGGCCTCGAGCTTCACTTGAACTACCTCGACTTGCTGCTTCGCCTGAGCCTCTTGCTCAACAAGCTCTTGGATCATATGATTTGTAATAGGCCCTTCCAAGCACTGTTTCGCTGTCGCAACCACTTGGTCTAGTTGCAAGCCTTGTCCCTCAATCTCTTCAAACACCTTGCAGGATTCATCTTGCACAGGTTGGAGCTTCTGCACAACTTCCATGATCCTACCCTAGATGGTAGTAATCTATTGTTGTAACGTGCACTTTTCTTGAGATCTATTCATTCTTTCTACCACAGTGAGTAGCTTCATCTGTGCCTATATTGAAAGTGTCTGTTGCTACGCCTCCTATAACTATACTTCCAGTTTCCTTATCTCTGGATCTTCTATGAGGCATTCATAAGTCTGCATGCTTTTTTCACTCAATTGTTTGCATTCTGAAGAGAGGGCCCTGATTCTTACAACTGCATTCTTGGAGGCTTCCTCCCTCTGATCGTGCACTTCCTGCGTAGTTCTTGGTACTTCTTGGATATACAAATATGTTATCCTCGCTTGAAGTTGTCGGATGAACTCAGTGAGATTCACCACTTGAACCTCGAATGACTCATGTTCCTCCTGTGCCAAGCCTGGCATAGAGTGAAGTGATTTATTCACTGCTTCTTTGACCGCAGTCTTCTCTGTGAGAAGTTGGTCCTTTTCTCTCTGTATCTTCGCTTTGTCCTCCTTAATCATTGCCCATAACTCATCTCTCTCATTTTCATAGGCGGTTACATAGTACTGCGTAACTCATAGTTTCTCTAAGAATTCCTCTTTCTCTTGCTTCAAGGCTTGTATAGCCTTCTCTTTTTCTTCTTGGATTTTCTAAAGTCGAGCCTCTGTCGCATTTTATAATCTTCTCAATTGGGCGGTCTCATACCCCAATTCTGCAGTCTCCGATGAGGAAGTCATAGTAGGCACTGTGCGGATGGATCGAATAGCCTGTTGCATTTCCTTTAATTCCTTGTCAACCCTTCCATACAACTCCTCCTTCTTCACTCCATATCTTTGCAAGATATCTCCAGACGCATCCTCCATCGATTCATAGACTAGAATGATATCATCTTCTGTGAGCATGGCCTCTAGCTGGGGTTTACTGGTGCGGGTCTTATTTCTTGTCGAAGGCTTTTGCAGAGAAACCTTCCTCTTCTGCGGAGTTACTTTTTCAGTGGGGGATCTTTCGACAGTGTAGCTTTGCCTTCTCCTTGTTTTTCTCCTTCATCCCCTCCTCCTTCTCCATTTAATTCGTCTCCTCCTCCTGACAAGCAAAATCCATCTTCTTCCGAGGAACTATCCTCCTCATCAGTCTCTATATTTTGAACTTTTTCCTTTTTCTTCTTCTTCTTTACACTGGATTGTCCTGCATGCTCGAACATGGTGACCAGGGGGCTTCCTATAATGTCAGCATCGGAGAGTTCGACATCAATGACAAGTGTTTGAAATTCCTCTGACCATTCCTCCGTGATCTAATCCATGTCTTCATATGTCATCTTGTAATAAGATTGTAACTCCTCCTTTATCTCATCTCTGAGTGCAGTGATAAAGATAAAATGAGGATCTGTGTGGAACTTGGCTATTGGTCTGTATTGGTGTAGGGTGAGCGGTGTCATGTGCAGGAATGACTCGATGGAAACCTTTAGCTGCTGATAATATGCATGGAACATGATGTTCAACTGCCATTGCTTCGACATGTCATTGGTGTACCAAAAGGCAGAGAGCCTAGTGGCCAACGACTTTGATGGTTCGATCTCTAGGAAGGTGACTCCTTCCAACATTTTCCAAGCGACAAATACAATCAATATGAGAAGCAAGCTAAAGTGGAACTCATATCCCTCATCCTGAGCTTCGTGAAAGTATTTCTCGAGGCCATTGATGAGGTAACTCGCCCAATTCATCTGCATTCCCTCCACACATTTTCCTGCGAGGTCCACCACGAACCCAATGATGTGTGTGGGGCAGTTCTTTCTTACAAGCTTTCCATATATGAGTTGGCAAGAAATTCGCATTGCACCATACTAGATAGATGCTACCTTGTAGCCACACTTTCCCTTCTCGAATTTGTCGTAAGCCTCCTTGATGTGTTGTGTTAGGGAGCGATCTGAGGTATTCCCTGGGTAAAATTATTGAGGTTCAGGTCCCTGCATGCTCAATCCTATAATCAAGTGGATCAACACTAGATCCACAGTAATCTGTCAGTCAAGCCACATGTATCCACCATGGTAGCACGAGAAGAGGAGTTTAACGCAAGTTTTAACCTCCTGGTGACGGCCAAAATGGGGAATATTCATCACATTAAGTATCGTGGACTGCGCCAACTCCTTGATCCATGGTTGGGAGACCAAGTGAGGCTTCTTCCCAGTGGTCTTCATCAAATATATGTGGGTTGCGAGAATAGCATAGTTCTTTCTATCTCCAAGGTTGAAGTCATTGTTCTTCAGTAGTGGGATCTGTCCCAACTGACTCCCAACTACGTGTATTCCTTTTAGGATGCACACGGTGATCAAAGTGTACTCGAAGTCCCATAGGATGTTGTTGTGGTTAACCTCACTAGCCAAGGGCGAGATATAATCTGGTAAGATCAACGGGATTTTCTTTGCATTAGCCAGATCACCTCGATGCTTACTTTGTTGCTTGGTTGCATGTTTGACACGGCTCGAACAACATCCAGTCGAAGGGGAAGCCTAAAGTCCCCTAGTCAATGATGCATGAACTCCTTCAGACATAGCTTTATCAACCATAAACTTCTTAAGAACCTCCTCTACAGACTTTTCTAACTCAGTGTGTTTTCCTGACATTCTCACTATTAACAAATAGGTCGAGGTAGGTGAACCGATAAGCGGGGTAGACAAATGGATAGTGACGTCTGATAACACATATCGACACACAATCACTTGTCTTCTTGTCTCAGATAATCATGGGTGGAAAAAAGTGGTCCCGACGCAGTGTCCGACGGGTTAAATAAGTGATTGTTGTAACGAATTCCTCCAATGAGCAGGAATGCTTCCATCAACGAGAATCTGTCTGTTATGGCACGGTCTCAACATCCCAAACACAATCCATCCACCGATAAATGTGTTTCCTCGTCGTTCTGGAGCGACGTTCTAACAGTTGGGGCACCTCCAACGGTCATATAGATTCACCAGGGTGAAGTCCCATTCTGCGTGGTTCTATTGTTTTGGCAAGGTTCACATTGTGCAAACCTGCCTCCTACAAAATCTTTCATTTGTTCTCTGTAACTTCCTGTAGTGTTTCCAACTTGGCTTTCTTCTTACTGAGCTTCATTGCCTTCTTTCCTATGATCTTAGTTTCTCTAACTGATCCTGGATTTCTCTTTCCATTCTTATTCGTATCTTCTCCTATCGTGGTGACTTTAAACTGTTGATGTGCTTCCAAGGGGTTTGAAGTTAATATCCCTCCTCTTATCAATTCTAGGGTGGGCATTCTTCTTTCTTGCATGGATAGGTCCTTCAAATATTCTTTCATTCTTTCAACTTCAACATCTAATTCTCTTGCCTTCTGTAGCTTCGACTTAACTTCTCGTTCTTCTATCAGTCGATATATTTTTCTAGCTATGAAATCCCTTAGTTCTTGCTTTTTCTTTTATGTAGCTTCTTCCTCTGCTTTCCTTCTGATCTGATCGTTCTCAATCCAAGTCTTTCCTAATAAAAGTGGTAACATGGCATTGTTCTCAACAAACTTAATAACTTCAAATTCCTCTTCAGTCGATGTTCCATGGATGATAGCAGGCACATGAGTAATTTTTCCACATAAGGTTATCATCTTTCCTTTGAACAATCTTATCCTTCCCAATGAAGGTACTATGGCAGGATTTCCCAAAATTTCCCAAGTGCCTTCTATCATAATATTCATTGGTGTTTCCTCGTCCAAGACACAGTCTATGTCAAAGTCTCCTATTCTTGCATTTATGTGTTGTTTTACCTTCAAGATCTCTGGTAAACTAACATCTTTGTGGTCATTCATCATTTCTTTTAACTGTGATAACATAGTCTGAGCTTCCTTCGATTATTTTTCTTTATGATTCTCTAACACACTCTTAGTCTCTTGAATTTCTTCATAGTTTTCTTGTCTCATGTTCATTTGTTCAACTTTAGCAATCATCCTTAGGCAATCCTCAACTTCATGACCAAAAATTTTACAACAATGACAAATAGGACCTGTACCAGGGCATTCCTTAGCAAGATGACCCGGTCTTCTACAGTTATAACAGAGTGTCAATCCTCTCTCTTTATCTTGTAAGTTCCCCAACCTCTCTTGTACTGCACACTAGGATCACAATGTTGGACCTGCAATCTGCAAAAATTCTTTCTAGGCTCCTCAATCCACTTATTAGTCCAAAAAATCTTTCTATCCATAGGAATAACATATCTTCCTTCATTTCTATCAAATTTATTCAGGTCAACTCTTTCTTCCAACTGTGCCCTAGCTTTCAGACTAGGAAAAAATATTTTAAACATACCTAGATTCATGCTTTCAAAACAAAAACTTTCACTTGTCTTGCCCTTATCAAAGCACAAATCTATACCTCTTTTAAGATCTTACCTCTTTTCTTCAAATCAGGTTTCTTTCTTAGCACAGAGCTTCATAAGTCAAGTAGAATACTGTGCACCATAGTAGCAGATCTACGCACAGAGCTTCTCTTTTCTTTACTTCAGTTCCCAACAATCACAGTTTCAGGTCCCAAAAATGGAACCATTTGTTGGCACAGGGGCAGACTGAGGGTTCAACACTTCAACAACGCACCAAAAAAACCCTAACTACCAGCCCTTTCGGCAACACCTGCGAAGTAGGTGAAGTCTCACCCGAGGTAGAGGCAGGGGGGGTTACCGGACTCAGGTGTCTGTAACCAAGTGGGGACACGGATCTGTGATTATAACACTTTTAAAAGTAATTTAATAACACTTAGAATATGATACACATTAGTTCATTAGATTTTATTAACATCATAGAACAAACCCTAAGATAGAACGACGCAGTAACAATAAATATTAAGCACTTGAACCACTTAGCACACAACACATAGTTAGATCTAGGATTCATTCATAAAACACAAGTAAATCACTAAGAAACATTAGATATATCCATCATACATAATAACAAATCACTTATAAAATAAAAGACAAACACAACAGACACAAGATATATGTGGTTCACCCCAGTGTGGGGCTACGTCCACAAACTACTTCTTCTTCTCTATTATTCTTCAATATCTTACATTCATTTGCTTCTGTGTACTAAACCACAGAGCCAATCTTCACCGAGGACAGGAGATCTGCGCACCACGCACTAGATCTTCCTTCCCAAAATTAGGTCAAGGCACAGAGCCAACTACTTTATCGAGCATAGAGCCTTACATACACATTTTGTTGCACAAAGCAACTCAGAACTACTTGCACTTAGCCTTCCAAGCTATTGACTTCTTTCTACCTTACATTCTTACTTATTTATACTTTTACAATTTTTAGAAAAGGCCCAATCATGGGTAAACCCATGGGCCGACATCCCATAACCCATTACAAAAATGCTAAGGAACCCCTTGCTGGGTCCACAAAGCCCGCAAAACAAGTGATATGCATGATATCATCTCCACTTGGGTGCTCCTTCCTCAATCACTGCATCGAAGTCCAAAAAGTGGTCAATCCTGACCAATATTTCCTCAAAATGTGGTCGAGGGCCAATATGTGTCACTACTTGGAACCTCATAGAAAAGGAGTTATAGCAAAAATGGCATACCTTGTTGAATTCTGGATTATTCTAGAGAGTGAACTTGTAGAGTGTGCCCCACACAGAATATTTGTTGTATGGATCTAAAAATTTTACACAGAATACTAAAGACTTTACTCTAACCAACAAATTTGGTCTTACTAAATTTGGATCTGTTATGAAGAAGTTATGATGTTTTTACCTGAAACTCATGTTTTAGACTAGTTTCAGGACTAGCCATAAACCCTATTTTCCACGTAGTGTAGCTCCAAAAATACAACGACCCACAAGACGAAATTCGTACCATAGCTATTTGGATATGTTTCCTCAATGGCCTCCCAATTTCACAGTCTGAATCATTCTAGAAAAAACGTTATTTCGAAAATGGTGATATGACCTGTAAATAACATACCTTAGAAAACATCATCAAAAAAATTTATCCTCCTTTGAATTTCAGCCTTCTTTACTTCACCTTCCCTCTGAAATTTGGCTTAGATATCCTTTGGTTACCTCAGTCACCTATAGATATTCAATATTCTCAAGACTCATTAAAATGAGAGAACCTTGCCTCTTATTTATACTCTCCAAGTAGCTTCCTTAGAAGCATCTTCTAGGCCACTTTGTCCACATAGCCACTTTTTCCACATAGTCACATATGTTCAACTTTGCCCAATTTTCCACTTGTCCATGTATAAATTATCCACTTGACCACTTAACCCATTTTCCTCATTTTAGGGTTAACTTTCTTATAACCACTTTCCATAATTATAAATTTCTCTATTTACTTTATTATTTAAATAATCCTCCTTGACTTTGTCACTTCACTTTATTATTTAAATAATCCTCTTTGATTTTGTCACTTCACTTTATTATTTAAATAATCCTCTTTGACTTTGTCACTTCACTTTATTATTTAAATACTTTCTTCTTTGCAATAACTTTGACTTCTTTGACCTTTTGGGGTTTCAAGCCAATCATATGAGGGTCCTTCAACTTCGTAAGGCCATAACTCTCAAACCGTGAGGAGTTATGCGATTCTCCACATACCACCGGAAATGGAATGACATGTACTATCCATATAGAATACTATTATCTGCAAATATATCAAAATTCATACCATTATACATAAAAAAAACTTGGTTCCATTACCCAAACCTTTGTGCTACCAGAATTCACTACCGGACTTTCTTCAAGGGTTGACATCAATGAAAACCAACCCAATTAATCAACAATATCCCCCTTTGGCATTGATGGAAACACTCTGATGCAATACTAAAATAATATCACTCATGCTCCCCCTGGAACCATGTCTACATCTATGTGACCAATGCTCCCTCTAGAACCATGCCTCTGTCCTGTGCATCTGATAAATACCTCCCCCTTTGTCATCAATGAAAAATGTATCTTTCCATTCGAGGTTGCTCCCCCTAACTGACTCGTTTGATCTCCCAACCTGAATTGTCCTCTTTATGGTGCTTCCTCATGTACATCTAATACATATAAGATAGGTATTCAAAATAATTCATTTTGGAGTAGAAATAACTACAAGTCTCTGGAGAAGATACTCAAAGGCTTCCCGTGGAAGTGATTTTGTAAAGATGTCTATCACTTGTTCTTTTGTGCCCACATATTCAACTCTGATGTTTTTTTATGCAACATGTTCCTGTAAAAAGTGTTACTTGATTGGACTGTGCTTCATCTTGGAGTGCATCATCGGGTTCTTTGAGATACTGATGGCGCTTGTATTATCACAATATATTGGAATGGGATCATCATACTCAACCTGTATATCTGTCAGAGTTTGTTTCATCCATAGAACCTGTGTACAACATGTTTTTGCTTCAATATACTCTGCCTCGGCTGTAGATAAAGATATTGTTGATTGTTTCTTGTGTAGCCATGATACTAAACACTCACCCAAGTAGAACGCTGCTCCACTGGTGCTTCGTCAGTCATCAATGAAACCTGCCCAATCTTCATCTATGTGGGCAATAAGTGATAGATCCTTTCCTTTTGGATACCATAATCCAAACTCTTATGTTCCTTTGAGATATCTAAAAATCCTCTTCACTGCTAATACATGTGATTCCTTTGATGTTTCTTAAAATCGTGCCACATGTCCAATTGCCTGCATTACATCTGGTCTGGATGATGTCACATATAGTAGGCTACCAATAATTGGCCTATATTGCCTCTGATCTATAGACTTTGAATCATAATCTTTGCTCAACTTGCAACTAGTTTGCATGGGAGTGATAACTGGTTTGCAATCTTCCATTCCAAACCTATTTAGCATTTGATGTAGGAGCATCACTATCAAGCATGTGGAGCAAGACCTGTCAGCATCTGGGAATCTGTACGGGAGCTCAATGCTGGCAGTTACAATAGACATTTTGAAGCATGCCTTAACTCAACACCAACATAATCTTTGGAGGCATGCTTGAGAAATCACGAGTGAAGAAGTGGGATTTTCCACTCTGGATCTGGAATGCGACTGCACCAAAATAGTCGTAGGATAGGTTGTAATGTAGACAAGTAGCCAGGGGAAACCCTAAGAGCCCTCTGAGATAAATAGATATTTTGTATGCTTAAATGAGGTGGATGTAGATTAGATCATTGCAAGTAGATAGCTACAAGTTAGGAGGAGATTTCAGAATTTCAGTTTTTGTTGTTCATTTATAGTTGTAACCTTTTTCACTTATGAATATAACAGAGGAAAATTGACCCAATGTATGGTGCAGACATTGTTTTGAAATTCTCTGTTATTTTGTTTTCATGAATGAATGAATGAAATTCATTATGAATAGATGGGACTGTGAATGTTAGGATAAGTTTCAATTGTTTCTCTTATGTCGAGTGGTGCAAAGTGTGCACACAGAAAGAAAGGAGTGTGTTGACAGAATTTGTTTCGATTCCGAATCTTAGAAGACATAGCACGAAACTTTCCCTTTTCAAGGAGTGCAAAGAGACTGGTGTAAGGCGTGCACATTTGTCTGCAAGAACTTGAACCTTGCATAAATATCTGGTGCAAGGAGTGCAATGATCCAAGATTCAACTAAGTGTTGAAGGGACTTTGCAGAAGTCGAAGAACTGGGAAAGCAGAACGCTAGGAGGGTGTGAGGAATTTCTCTTCGAGAAATCCTTCGGGTCTGAGTTATCAAAATCCTTGAAACACAAGGAGTGCATGGGAATTCAAAGTCTTCATAAGACCAAAATCATAAGGAATAACACTTTTCATAAGTGTTAACGAGATCCAAAAATGGACTCGTAGGAAGGACAAAGGTTGAAGCCTTTGAATCCTTTGAAAATATTCTAAGTTTGAAGAAAACGTAAGCTCAAGGAGAAAGATTTGGACAATCTGATCAGCGCCCAGACAATGAGGATCGAGCATAGAGGAGGAAATATCTCAGTCATTCAGTCTGAGCACAGAAGAATTGTAGTCGCCTGATCAAGGTAAAGTTCATGAACAATAAGCTTTGAAAGTACACAGGAGGAGTGGGGTTGCGAAATTCTGAAATCATCGGAACCATCCATCAAGGAGGACGCATGGTGAGAGATCAACGTTTTGTTGAATCGTGACTCAAAGAAGTCAAAGGCAGAGTTGTAAGAACTCGTGAATTGCGAAATCGCGATTTGATTTGAGTTGTTGGAACAAGAAGAAATCTAGACCGTTAGTTGCCCAGGAAGATATCGAGACTTCAGATATCAGGAGAAGGGAGGTGGACGGTCCCCCAAATTCATGAAACGTGAAGTCCCGATAGGAGAAAAGGATATCAGGACCGTTGGATCGCGGGTATCATGGACCATTGATTTGGCGCTCTGAAATATCGGTATTTCGGGGGTTCAAAGGTCACAAGAGTCAGGGTGACTCACATGTGAAGACCCGATACGCAAAGTCGTGATGCACCTTTTGATTAGGTGAGTGGTCATAGCTGTGGTCACGTGAAGGAAAGAGTTTATCCAGAGGAGAGATAGTGCCCATTTGGCGTTGAGGTTTGAACAATGCTCAGGAGAAGGCTCGCGGGTCTCATACTTGTGGAAGTGGGTTTGGGATCTAGCAGAGACCCAAAGAGTCAATGAAAATCAGTTTCTTGATCGATCCTAGATCGAGAGGTCGTGCAACCCTTAGGAGAGAAGGGGGGTCTGCACCAAGTGGTATCAGAGCGAAAGTTTTCTTGCAGACAACAGGCAAAGGAGAGGAGACAGAAGAACTTGAAGTTGTACTTTGTGTGTGAAAGACACTCAACATAATTCCACCAAGGAGATGAGCGGAAGCACCTTTAGCCAATTGAGTTGTAGAAAGGGATATGTGAGAACTTCATGCAAGATTAGAGGTGATGGAGGCAGTGCAGAGACGGGCACCTGATACTCGATATATCAATGATGCAGAGACTGAAGTAGTAGAAGTCAAAGAAGCTGCAGGAGAGGATGTTGTCAAAGAATGCTTGTGATGCAGGAGCATCGTGCAAAACCCAAAGCGCGTGACTAAGCCAAAGAAATAGTTGGACACGCAGAGGAATAAAAGAGCACGTTTTCATAAAGACCCATTTTGAATTTTGAAACAAATTCATTAATGTAATAGTTAAGAGGAACATACTCGCATTTATACTTTGGAGATTGTAAACGGACCTGGGGAAATTCTCCCATCCGTCTTTTGTATTAAGGCATTTAAGCCAGTTACTGAAAGTAGGTAGATATGAATGATAGATTAGACAGTTTTAGAGCATAGGAGGGAAAACGAATATAGACACCCTCACCATTGTATCATTGTAGTAGTTGTATCATAAGCATAGACAAGAAGAGAAGAGAGAGTTGTACCAGAGAGTTGTAGAAAAGTCCATGTACAGAAGCTTTTAATTAATGAATGAAGCTTTGAATCAGAATTCATGGTGTTATGATGTTTTTTGTTTATACATGGTGAATGGTATGCTTACAGTTGTTTATTCTCTCTGGTTATGCATTTGTTTTGATATTGTGCATGTATGATTTCATGTTGAATGTTTGAAGTCTGAGAGAGAAAGAGAATAAGTTTCAATTGTTTCTCATCCTGAGTGAAATTTTCTGCAAGGAGTGCTGTGAAATGTCCGCAAGGAGTGCGTTGACGAAGGTTTAGAGTTTATTTCTAAAACCTCAGGAGGGATACCGTTGTTCTCATTCCAGCAGGAGTGCAAGTGAAGCACAGAAGCCGTGCAAGGTGGGCGTAGGCTAGTCAAGGCCTTATAAATTATCCACTAAGGTTGAGAATTGAAATATTGTCATTGCAGAGAGTGCATAGAGGAATCAAATACTTAGAAGTATTTGAAAGGTTGTCGCAAGGAGTACGTGCAGGAGTTCTTTCGAGGCTTGAAGTTGTTGGAGAAAGCTGAGGAGAGTTAACACCTTTGAACACTTCAAAGGAGGACATAGGTTGAAATACTTCAAAGGGAGATGAGGGTCGAAGCCATCCAATAGAAGTAAGTTCAGAAGGAAGAACTTTGTTTCATTTTGTAGAAGCTATCAAGGAAAAAACGAGCGGTCGAAATTCTCCGAGGAGAAATCCTGAAGTCACGGGGACCGTAGGATCAAATATAGTTGTAGAGTGGATAAGGGTTGGACGAACCTATCACTTTGGTATCAAGAATCAATGTGGACCGTTGATCGTACTTTGCATAAGCCATCATATCATTTTTTCATTTTGGGGATCCTGACGACAAGAAGTTGAGCATAGTGGAACAAAATTCCTAAAGTCGTGAGTTGCGATAAGAATTGACGTGGAGTTTTGGGATTTCGACACTTTGGAAGTTCGACACTTCAGAAGTTCGAGGTTTGAGAGGAGTCAGTTTCAAGCACATGAGTTACGAGGTGGCGAGAGCCGAGAGCCCGTGTGAATGCATGGCACATCTGTTAGGTGGGGACCGCAAGGGTGACAGGTGGCGTGCACTCACGCATTGAGGGGTTCAACCCATAGTTTCCCTATCACATCTCGAGATTTCACAAAAGGAGGAGCACGAAGTCTCTACACTCCAACTCACGAGGTTGCGAGTTGCGAGAAGTGAGAAAGGGAAGTTAGACTATCGTTGACTATCTCATCTCGGGATCTTGTGGGAAAAGAGCACAAGAGCTCAACACCTAAATTCTGCGAGATTGTGAGTTGTGAAAGACGCTCGGGCCAGGGCCAGTTGTGGTCATGTGAAGGTGAAGCTCGCACCTTGTACATGTTCATATAAGGGGGCTTTAGAAGGACCTGTGGATTGATTCATTGAAGGTTCTGATAGGGATCTAAAAGAGCCACTTTAGCTCAACGAGATTTGAACGATCCTGTGAGCGGACCTCAACCCGAGGGTTCGGGGGTCTGCACCATTTGGTATCAAAGCACAAAAAAAGTTATTTTCTTTCTGTAGTAGAGGAAGGAAGAATATTTCTCAGCCATGCCACCGAGAAGAAGAGACAGACCAATGCTTGATCCAACAGTGGAAAGGGAAATGTGTGAACTACATGCCAGGCTTGATGCCATGGAGACAACATAGAGGCACACAGTTGATGCCAGGGATATCAGTGAGGTTGACAGTGAAAATGAAGTTGGACACGAAGAAGAAGTCGTAGTCGAAGATGCTGCAGAAAAACGCCTATTCAGGGTTGTCTCAAGGATAGGTGCTAGAGCAAAGATGAAGATTCTCATGTATGAGGGAAACCTAGATCTTGAAGAGCTTCTAGATTGGATTAGAGCTCTAGATAACTACTTTGACTATGAGGATGTCGAGGAAGACAAGAAGGTCAAACATGCTATCACCAGACTAAAAGGACATGCAACATTATGGTGGGATGAACTGCAGGCTGATAGACACTGCAAAGGCAAGTAGAAAATCAAGAGTTGGGATAGAATGGTTGCGAAGATGAAAGCCAAATTCATACCCAAAGACTATCAAATCACTCTATTTCGGAGGATGCAGAACTTGAGACAGAAGTTGATGTCAGTGAAAGAATACACTGAAGAATTCTACAAGATAAACATCAGAGTAAATCATCAGGAAAGCGATGATGAAAAGGTTTCCAGGTACATGAATGGTCTGAGATATGACATCTAAGATGAGATGAGTATGATGATCATTCGAACTGTAGAAGATGCTTATCATATGGCTCTGAAAGCTAAAGAGAAGATGAGTCGAAAGTAAGATCAAAGAGGCCAAGGCAGAAGTGAAGCCAGAGGAAAAACAATTGCCCAAGATAGAACTCAGAGACATCAAGAAGAGGGAAAGAAACCTCAAACTCAGCATGAGAGAGGAGGGAGCTCACAGAGAGGAAAGTATGCCGATAGAAATACTTTTCCTCGAGCTAGAGGAAGAGGAAGAGGCCGAGGAGGTGAAGTGAAATGTTTTGTCTGTGGGAAAAATGGACATAAATCTTATGAGTGTCTAGATAGAAAGAAATAAGGTGGTGAGACTCACATTGCCGAAGCGCAAGGATGGAATGTTGAGGCAGAGGATGCTGAGGGTGAAATATCCTTGATGATGAGAAAATTTCTCTTAATCCCATAGAAGGAGGCAGAGAACCCATCCCAAAGGAACAGTCTATTTCGGACTGCTTGCAAGACCAAAGAAAGGGTATGAAAAGTCATCGTGGATAGTGGTAGCACAGAAAATCTCATTTCTACAGAGATGGTAGAAAAGCTGGAGCTGGAGACTATTGTACATCCAAGCCCATACAGAGTTTCATGGCTACAAAATGGACATCAGGTAAATGTCACCAAATAATGTTTAGTTGAATTTAAAATAGGATGATATAAGGATGAAATATTATGTGATGTCATTCCCATGGATGTTTGTCATCTATTTTTTTGTAGACCGTGGAAATATGATAGAAATGTGGTTCATGATGGGAGGAAGAACGCATACACCCTGGAGAAGAATGGGAGAACTCACATGTTGTTGCCGATCAAGGAAAAATAAGTAAAACTAGAGGTGAGCAACACTGTACTTCTCATGAGTGGGAAGGAACTTCTTACGGAGGTTAAGAAGAAGGAAGGCACACAATTTATTGTGGTCAGGAAGCCTAAAATTGTTTTAACCAGTACAAGAGTGGATGATTTACCAGAAGAAATCCAGAAGTTGTTGGAAGAGTTCACTGATATAGTAGTGGATGAACTACCTTGTTCGTTGCCACGTATCAGAAGTATAAGCCATCACATTGATCTTATACCCAGATCCATTTTACCAAACAAAGCAGCGTACAGGTTGATGCCGCAAGAGAATGAAGAAGTCAAGAGACAAGTCCATGATTTAATGGACAAAGGATTGGTTAGAGAGAGCTTGAGTCCATGCGTTATTCCAACAGTGATCATCCCAAAGAAAGATGGAGGTTGGAGAATGTGTACAGACTCAAGAGCGATCAATAAGATCACCATCAGATACAGATTTCCATTGCTGAGGATGGATGATTTGATGGATTGCTTGAGTGGAGCAAGATTTTTTTCAAAGATTGATTTGAAAAGTGGATATCATCAAATTCGTATGAGAGAAGGTGATGAATGGAAGGCAACATTCAAGACAAATGAAGGGCTATATGAATGGATTGTTATGTCGTTTGGTTTAATGAATGCACCCAGTACTTTCATGAGGTTGATGAATGAAGTCCTGAATGATTTCATAGGAAAATTCGTCATTGTATATCTTGATGATATATTAATTTTCAGCAAGACAGAAGCAGAACACTTGAAGCATTTAGCTGCAGTGATGAAGAGATTACAGCAAGAGAAATTGTTGATTAATGTGAAGAAATCATCATTTATGAGGAAATAACTCATTTATTTGGGTTTTGTTATCTCTGCAAATGAGCTGAAGATGGATCCGGAAAAGGTGAATGCAATTAAGAAATGGCCATCACCAAAAAGTGTATTTGAAATTCGAAGCTTCCATGGTTTAGCTAGTTTCTATAGGAAATTCATCCGAAATTTCAGTGGGATTAGCGCACCAATGATGGATACGGTGAAGAAAATACACAAATATTTTCACTAGACAGAGGAAGCAGGGAAGAGTTTCAACTTGCTGAAGAAGAAGATAACTGAGCAACCAATTTTGGTTTTGCCAGATTTCAGCAAGACATTTCAAGTCAAGTGTAACGCAAGTGGGTTTGCAATAGGAGCGGTCTTGAGCCAAGATTACAGACTGATCGCATACTTCAGTGAGAAACTGAATGAAGTGAAGATTAAATACTCAACATATGACAAGGAATTATATGCAGTCATACAAGCGCTAAAGAAATGGAGACACTATTTGGTTCCTAAAGAGTTTGTTTTGTACAGTGATAATCATGCTTTACAATTCGTGACTCAACAAGACAGGTTGAACCAAAAGCATGCTAAATGGGTTGAATACATGCATAATTTTACTTTTGTAACTAAGCATATTTCTAGAACTGCTAACAAAGTTGATGATGCTTTGAGCAGGAAATGTTTGCTTATGCAGGAATTCAGAGTCGAAACTTTGGGTTTTGATAACCTCAAAGAGAAGTACAGGGATGACCCGGATTTTAAGGAAGCATATGAAGCGTCTGAGAATCCAGTTCTCAAAGATAGAACCTAGTGGATTGAATACATGATCCAGGATGGATTGTTATTCAGGTTCAATCAACTATGTATTCCAAAATGCTCCATGAGGGAGAATCTGTTGAAGGAAAAACACAATGGAGGATTGGTCGGACACTTCGGTCATGATAAAACGTTCTCAAAATTCAACGACGCATATTTTTGGCTAGGAATGAGGATAGATGTCAAGAAATTTATGGACAGATGTAGAAT
The DNA here is from genome assembly GCA_009831015.1 of Picea engelmannii. Classification (NCBI taxonomy): domain Eukaryota; kingdom Viridiplantae; phylum Streptophyta; class Pinopsida; order Pinales; family Pinaceae; genus Picea; species Picea engelmannii. The sequence continues at coordinate 182,366 of ML787175.1, forward strand.
TTGTTAGCACACAAAAGGGAGAAGGCAGAACACAGGGTTATACCATCCATTACCCATACCAGAAAGGTCATGGGATGCAGTGAGCATGGATTTCATATTGGGACTGCCAAGAACACAAAGAGGATGTGATTCGATCTTTGTGGTGGTAGACAGATTTTCAAATATGGCACATTTCATACCATGCCAGAAAACCAGTGATGAAACTCACATTGCGAATCTGTTTTTCAAAGAAGTCGTCAGACTTCACGGCTTGCCCAGGAGTATCATTTCTGATCGGGATACCAAGTTCGTGGCACACTTCTGGAGGACTTTATGGAAGAAGTTGGGGACAAGTTTGTCATTTAGCTTAGCGTATCATCCTCAAATGGATGGACAGACATAAGTTGTGAACAGAAGCTTGGGAGATTTGCTGAGGAGCCTAGTGACTGAACAACACAGTTGATGGGATTGCATTCTGCCACAGGCAGAATTTGCTTACAATGATTCAATCAACAGAAGAACAGGGCATAGTCCATTCCAAATTGTATATGGAATGAAGCCAAGAGGAGTTTCTAAATTGAAATATTTGGAACAAAATGAATTCAGGAGTGTTAGCGCAGAGAATTTTGCAGAAGCAATGAAGGAGCTTCACAGCCGAGTCAAGGAGCGATTGCAAAGTTCGGATCAGGAATATAAGCATAGAACAGATCAACACGGGTGAGAACTTCAATTTGAAGTTGGTAATTTGATTCTCGCACATCTGAGGAAGGAAAGGTTCCCAAGGGGAACATATAACAAGCTGAAGATGAAAAAGATTGGACCATGCAGGGTCTTGAAGAAATTTGGGGCAAACACATATGAGATTGAATTACCCGATGGGGTCAGAATTTCACTGATATTCAATGTTGCGGATTTGTACCCTTATAGAGTTGAAGAAAAAGAAACAGAGGATGAACAGATAGAGGTTCAATGGACCAAACAAATGTCTGTATCTGAAAAGCCACAGATGGAAGGAATAATTGACAAGAGAGTCGGCAGGAACACCAGAAGAAAAGAGTATTTTGAATACTTGGTAAAATGGAAGGGACATCCAGTTGAAGATGCTAGCTAGGAAGATGAAGCAAAAATTCATAAGCATGGATAGACCGTGCAAGAGCTCATGAATAGGAGTTCATTAAATTTTCAAGCGAGGGAGTATGATGCAGGAGCATCGTGCAAAGCCCAAAGTGTGCGACTAAGCCAAAGAAATAGTTGGATGCGCGGAGGAAGAAAAGAGCACGTTTTCATAAAGACCCGTTTTGAATTTTGAAACAAAGTCATTAATGTAATAGTTAAGAGGAACGTACTTGCATTTATACTTTTGAGATTGTAAACAGACCTGGGGAAATTCTTCCATCTGTCTTTTGTATTAAGGCATTTAAGCCAGTTAATGAAAGTAGGTAGATATGAATGATAGATTAGAGAGTTTTAGAGCATAGGAGGGAAAACGAATATAGACACCCTCACCATTGTATCATTGTAGTAGTTGTATCATAAGCATAGAGAAGAAGAGAAGAGAGAGTTGTAGCAGAAAGTTGTAGAAAAGTCCATGTACAACAACTTCGAATTAATGAATGAATCTTTGAATCAGAATTCATCGTGTTATGATGTTTTTTGTTTATACATGGTGAATGGTATGCTTACAGTTTTTTATTCTCTCTAGTTATGCATTTTTTTTTATACTGTGCATGTATGATTTCATGTTGAATGTTTGAAGTCTAAGAGAGAAAGAGAATGAGTTTCAATTGTTTCTCATCCTGAGTGAAAGTTTCTGCAAGGAGTGCAGTGAAACGCTCACAAGGATTGTGTTGATGAAGGTTCAGAGTTTATCTCTGAAATCTCAGGAGGGATACCGTTGTTCTCATTCCAGTAGGAGTGCAAGTGAAGAACAGAAGCCGTGCAAGGTGGGTGCAGGCTAGTCGAGGCCTTAGAACTTATCCACTAAGGTTGAGAATTGAAAGATTGTCGTTGTAGAGAGTGCACAGAGGAATCAAATACTTAGAAGGATTTGAAAGGTTGTCGCAAGGAGTGCGTGCAGGAGTTCTTTTGAGGCTTGAAGTTGCTAGAGAAAGCTCAGGAGAGTTAACACCTTTGAACACTTCAAATGAGGACGAAGGTTGAAATACTTCAAAGGGAGACGAGGGTCGAAGTCATCCAACAAAAGTAAGTTTAGAAGGAAGAACTTTGTTTCATTTTGCAGAAGTTGTCAAGGAGGCAACGAGAATTCGGAATTCTCTGAGGAGAACTCTTGAATTCACGGGGACCATAGGATCCAAAATAGTTGCAGAGTGGATAAGGGTTGGATGAACCTATCACTTTGGTATCAGAAATCAACGTGGACCGTTGATCATACTTTTCACAAGCTGTCAGATCATTTTTTCATTTCGGGGATCCTGACAACAATAAGTTGAGCACAATGGAACGAAAGTCTCGAAGTCGTGAGTTGCGATAAGAATTGGTATGGAGTTTCGGGATTTCGACACTTTAGAAGCTCGGGGTTTGAGAGGAGTCAGTTTCAAGCACAGGAGTTGCGAAGGGGCGAGAGCCAAGAGCCTGTGTGAATGCGTGGCACATATTTCAGGTGGGGACCACAAGGGTGACAGGTGGAATGTACTCATGCATCGAGGGGGTCAACCCATAGTTTCCCTATCACATCTCGAGATTTCGCAAAAGGAGGAGCACGAAGGCTCTACACTCCAACTCACGAGGTTGTGAGTTGCGAGAAGTGCGAAAGGGAAGTCATACTATCGTTGACTATCGCATCTCAAGATCTCATGGGAAAAGAGCACGAGAGCTCAACACCTAAATTCACGAGATTAGGAGTTGTGAAAGACGCCTGGGCCAGGGCCAGTTGTGGTCGTGTGAAGGTGAAGCTCACACCTTGTACCTGTTCGTATAAGGGGGCTTCAGAAGGACCTGTGGATTGATTCATTGAAGGTTTCGATAGGGATCTGAAAGAGCCACTTTGGCGCAAGGAGATTTGAATGATCCTGTGAGCGGACCTCGACCCGAGGGTTCGGGGGTCTGCACCAGCTTGTTGAGAGAAGTTGTTAGATTGGGAGGTAGAGCCAAGATAGAGGTCCCAATGTATGAAGGAAATTTAGATGCTGAAGAGCTACTGGTTTGGATAAGATCCATGGACAAACATTTTGACTATGAAGATTTTGATGAAGAGAGAAAGGTGAAACAATATTTCACCAGACTCAAAGGACATGGAACATTGTGTTGGGATGAACTGTAGGATGAAAGGAGGAGCCAAGGAAAACAAAATATAAAAAGTTGGGGTTGAATGGTATCCAAGATGAAGGCTAAGTTCATGCCCAAAGATCACCAGATCAATCTATTCAGGAAAATGCAGAACTTGAGACAGAAAGGGATGATAGTTAAGGAGTACACAGAGGAGTTATATAGGCTAAACATCAGAACTAGAAAAAGGGATAAAGGTGAAGAAAAAGTAGCCAGATATATAAATGGCATGAGATATGAAATCCAGGATGAGATCAAAATGATGTCAGTAAAGACAGTGGAGGATTATTATTAGTTTGCGCTGAAGGTAGAGGAGAAGTTGGCCAGAAAGAAAAGCCAGCGAGGAAGAGGAAAAGGCCCAGTACCAATGAGAGATAAGGGATTTACCCATGACAAGGCACATAAGTCCAAGGACAAGGATAAAAAACCACACAATCACTCGTAAAGAGGATAAAATTCTCGAAGAAGATAGGATGGTGGAAGAAGTTCTTCTAGAGGAAGAGGAAGAAGAGGAGGAGGAGAAGTAAGCTGCTATGCTTGCGAAAAGACAGGGCACATGTGTTGGGACTGTCCTGAGAAAAAGAAGGAAGGAGGAAGTGAAGCTCACATTTTAGAAGCAGAGAGAAGAGATGTTGAAGAAGAAGGAGCAGAGGATGGGAGATCCCTGATGTTGAGGAAAGTTCTCTTCAGAACAATAGTATCTTCAGAACAACTTGCAAGACTAAAGATAGAGTATGCAAGGTGATAATTGACAGTGGGATCACTGACAACTTAGTATCCACAAAGATGGTGGAGAAATTGGAGTTGGAGACAACTGCACATCTGAAGGCATACAAAGTCTCATGGTTGCAGAAAGGACACCAGGTAATGGTTACTAAACAGTTCTTGGTTGAATTTAAGATAGGAGGATATAGAGATGAAATTATGTGTGATGTAATTCCCATGGATGTATGCCATATTTTTTTGGGAAGACCATGGCAGTTTGATAGGAATTTCATTCATGATGGGAGGAAGAATACATACACCTTGGAAAAGAATGGTAGAACACACATGTTGCTTCCAATAGAGGAGAAGAAAGCGAAAGAGGAAGCCAACAAAAGCATACTTCTCATGAGAGGGAAGGAACTCCTAAAAGAATTCAAGGAAGAATAGGATATGTAGTTCGTTGTGGTGAGGAAACCCAAAGTTATCCTTACAAGTACTTCAATGGATGATTTGCTTGAAGAAGTTCAGGAATTGTTGGATAATTTTGCTGACATAGTGGTGGATGAGCTGCCAAACTCATTGCCACCCATCAGAAGTATCAGCCATCATATTGACTTGATACCAGGAGAAAGTCTGTCGAACAAACCGGCATACAGATTGACACCTTGAGAGAATGAGGAAGTGAAGAACCAAGTCCAGGAATTGTTAGAAAAGGGTTTGGTCAGAGAGAGCTTGAGTCCATGCACAGTACCAACTATGTTGATTCCAAATAAATATGGAGGATGGAGAATGTGTACAGACTCGAGAGCCATTAACAAGATCACCATCAGGCATAGATTTCCTTTACCAAGAATGGATGATCTAATGGACTCTTTAAGTGGAGCGAATTTCTTTTATAAAATAGATTTCAAAAGTGGATAACACCAGATTAGGATGAGAGAAGGTGATGAGTGGAAGACAACCTTTAAGACAAACGAAGGTTTGTATGAGTGGCTTGTTATGCCATTTGGCTTAACAAATGCCCCAAGCACTTTTATGAGGCTGATGAATGAAATATAGAAAGATTTCATTGGAAAATGTGTGGTTGTGTATCTAGATGATATACTGATCTTTAGCAGGACTAAAGAAGAGCATTTGAGGCACCTGAAATTAGTGATGAGGAGACTACAGTAGGAGAATTTGTTGATAAATATGAAGAAGTCCTCTTTTATGAAGACAAAACAAATCTACTTGGGTTTTGTGATCTCTTCAAATGAGCTGAAGATGGATCCTGAGAGGGTGAAAGCAATAAAATAATGGTTGTCACCAAGGATCATGTTTGAAGTAAGGAGCTTCCATGGATTAGCGAGATTCTATAGGAAGTTAATCAAAAACTTCAGTGGAATTTGTGTGCCAATGATGGATATAGTGAAGAAGAAGCACAAGTATTTTAAATGGACAGAGGAGGCCGAGAGAATCTTCAATACACAGAAGGATAAAATAACAGAACGACCAATTCTAGTCTTGCTGAATTTTGAAAATACATTTTAGGTGAGATGTGATGCAAGTGGAGTTGCAATAGGAGCAGTTTTGAGTCAAGATAATAGACCTGTTGCCTATTTCAGTGAGAATCTCAATGAGACCAAGAGAAAATTCTCCACATATGACTAGGAGTTTTTATGCCATAATTCAATCCTTGAAGAAATGGAGACATTACCTTGTCCCACAAGAATTTCTCTTGTATAGCAATAACCAATCTTTATAATTCATAACCATGCAAGAAAAATTGAATCAGAGACATCCAAAATGGGTTGATTTTATGCAAAATTTTACTTTTGTCGACACCTTAAATTAGTGTCGACATAATCTTTGGAGGCACACTTGATCAATCGCGAGTGAAGAAGTGGGATTTTCCACTCCGACTCTAGAATGAGACTACACCAAAATAGTCGTAGGATAGGTTGTAATGTAGACAAGTAGCCAGGAGAAACCCTAAGAGCCCTCTCAGATAAATAGAGATTTTGTACGCCCAAATGAGGTGGCTGCAGATTAGATAATTGCGAGTAGATAGCTGCAAGTTAGGAGGATATTTCAGAATTTCAGTTTTTGTTATTCATTTACAGTTGTAGCCATTTTCACTTATGAATATAACAGAGGAAAATTGACCCAATGTATGGTGCGGACATTGTTTTTCAATCCTCTGTTATTTTTTTTTCATGAATGAATGAATGAAATTCGTTATGAATAGATGGGACTGTGAACGTTAGGATAAGTTTCAATTGTTTCTCTTTTGTCAAGTGGTGCAAGGTGTGCACACAGAACACAAGGAGTGCCTTTACAGAATTTGTTTCAATTTCAAAGCTCAGTAGAGATAGCATGAAACTTTCCCTTTGCAAGGAGTGCAAAGAGACCGGTGTAAGGCATGCACAATCGTCCATAAGAACTTGAACCTTGCGTAACGATCTGGTGCAAGGAGTGCACAGATCCAAGATTCGACTAAGTGTCGAAGGGACTTTGCAGAAGTCGAAGAATCGGGAAAGGAGAACGTAAGGAGGGCACGAGTAATTTCTCTTCAAGAAATCCTTCGGGTCTGATTTATCAAAATCCCTAAAACACAAGGAGTGCATGAGAATTCAAAGTCTTCATAAGACCAAGATCAGAAGGAATAACGCTTTTCATAAGTGTTAACGAGATCCAAGAAGCGAACTCGCAGGAAGGAAAAAGGTTGAAGCCTTTGAATCCTTCAAAAATATTCTAAGTTTGAAGAAAGCGTAAGCTTAGAAAGAAAGATATGGACCGTCCGATCAGCACCTAGACAACAAGGAGCGAGTGCAGAGGAGGAAATACCCAGTCATTCGGTCTGATCACAAAAGAATCGTAGTCGTATGATCAAGGTAAAGTGCAAGAATGATAAGCTTTGAAAGTACACAGGAGGAGCGGGGTTGCCAAATTCTGAAATCATCGAAAACATCCATCAAGGAGGATGTGTGGCGAGAGATCATCATTTCACTGACTCGTGACTCAAAGAAGTCAAAGGAAGAGTTGTAAGAACTCGTGAATCACAAAATCACAATTTGATCTAAGTTGTTGGATCAAGGAGAAATCTTCACCGATAGTTACACAAGAAGATATCGGGAGTTTGAATATCGAAAGAAGGGAGGTGAGCGGTCCCCCAACTTCGTGAAACGTGAAGTCCCGATAGGAGAAAAGGAGATCGAGACTGTTGGATCATGGGGATTGTGGACCATTGATTTGGAGCTCTGAAATATCAGTATTTCAGGGGTTCGGAGGTCAGGAGAGTTGGAGTGACTCACATGTGAAGACTCGATACACGAAGTCGCGACGTGCCTTTTGATCAGGCAAATGGTCACAACCATGGTCATGTGAAGGAAAGAGTTTAGCCAGAAGAGAGCTAGCGGTCGTTTGGAATTGAGGTTTGAACAACGCTCAGGAGAGGGCCCGAGGATCTCATACGACCTGTGTATTTGAAGAAAAGACCCATGGAAGTGGGTTTGGGGTCTAGCAGAGACCCAGAGAGTCAATCAACCTCAGTTTCTTGATCGATCCTATACCGGGAGGCCCTGCAAACCTTAGGAGAGAAGGGGGGTCTGCATCATCATTTCTATGATATACTTGGTTTGAGAAATAAAAATTTATTGGTTGCTTTGACATATCTGAATACCCAGAAAGAAGGATAGCTCTCCAAGTAATGACATTTCAAATTCATTCTACATGTCCTTTGAAAATTTTTGGCTTAACCTGTCATCAATACTTCTAAAAATAATATCATCAACATAAACTTCAATTAATAAAATATTATCTTGAGTTACCTTTATGTAGAGGTTGTTGTTTGCACTTCCTTTTCTGAACCCTTCCTGCTGTAGATATTTATCCAATCTAGAGTACCATGCTCTAGGAGCCTGTTTTAGACCATACACTGCCTTATTTAATTTACACACATAATCTGCGTTCTTTGACAACTGAAATCTTTCAGGTTGTTCAATGTAGATTTCTTCTTCAAGTTCCCCATTTAGAAAAGATGATTTTATGTCCATCTGATAGACTTTAATATTTTTGGAGCATGCATAAGCTAAAATAAATCGGATTGCTTCCATTCTGGAAATTGGTGCAAATTTCTCTTCAAAGTTGATTCCTTCAACCTGTGCATATCCTTGACATACCAATCTATCTTTGTTCCATGTAACTTGTCCATCTTCATTCAATTTATTCCTCTATACCCACTTTGTGGCGATCACATTCTTATCCTTCGGTTTTGGAACCAATTCCCAAGTGTCATTTTTATTTATTTGATCCAATTATTCATCCGTGGCTTTATTTCAAAATTCATCCTTGTTGGCCTCTTCAAAACAAGTTGGCTCAATCGCAGATGAGAGTTCTAGGTGCGTTTGTTCCGGTGAACGGATTCTTCTTCTAGTCTCAACTCCCACATCTTTGTTTCTGATGACTTGATCTAAAGGATGATTCTTGTGTACTCGTCTGCTAGGTGTCTTTAGAGGCACTTGTTGAACTTTCTCTTATGCTTCTGTCAGATCCTCTTCATCTTCCCCTTCTACTTATTTTTCATCTTCTTCTTCTTCTTCATAGAGATGTTCCATTGATTCATTTTCTTCTTCCTTTAATTCTTGTCTACTTGTTTCATCAATTGTTACGTTGATTCTTTCCACAACTTTGTTCAATCTCAGGTTGTAACACTTGTATTCTTTCCTTGTACTTGAGTAACCAACAAGTACTCCTTTGTCCACATGAGAGTCAAACTTTCCCATTCTATCATCTTCTCTTTTGATGTAGCATTTGCTTCCAAAAACTCTGAAGTGCTTCACATTTGTTGGTCTTCCTTTCCATAGCTCGTAGGGAGTTTTGTTAGTGTTTTTTATGAGCATTAATCTGTTTTGAATGTGAACTGCTATATGCATTGCCTGTGTCCAAAAAATATCTGTCAATTTGGAATCCATTAGCATTGTTCGAGCCATTTCCTGTACTGTCTTGTTCTTTCTTTCAACAACTCCATTCTGTTGAGGTGTCCTAGCAACAAAGAATTTCCTTTTTATTCCATGCCTAATGCAGTAGTCCATAAATTCCTTTGAAGTGACCTCTCCTCCATTACCAGATCTCAAGCATTTTATTTTTGAATCCATTTCATTTTCAACCATTTCCTTGTATACCTTGAAGTTTTCAAAATCTTCTGACTTATTCCCGAGAAAGCAAGCTCTAGTCATTCTTGTATAATCATCAGCTAATAACAGAAAGTATTTCTCACCTTTTAAACCCTTTTTTGTAGTTGGTCCAACTAGATCAATATGTATAATTTCTAGTGGTCTTTTTTAGAAAGTAATGGATGTGCTCATTTAAACATAGACAATATACAAATATTTTCACCCAACCATAGGCTGAAGCCACCTTTGAGGACCTTAAATTTGATAGAGAATGATTCATGAAGAAAACCCTAAGCTTAATAGCCAAACAAAGGTGGAAGACCTCTCTCCAAGGATAGCACATGAAGCAATAATAACAGAAACTGATCAGAGAGTCCAACCCAGAAAATCGAAGATGCAAATTGCAAAACTGTCGGCAACAACTGCTCCTAAGACTTGCACACAAACTGGCCAACTGCAGTGCACACAAGTGTACTTCTGTAATTATGAGAATACTTTCTATAATGAAGACTGGCCTCCTATTTTTATATTGTTTCTTCCAGACTGCCTAAGCCAACTTCTCATTCTGGGTGTTAATTACTTAGTATATAACATTTCCTTTAGCTGACTTATTCTCTTGGAGGCTAATAACCTAATACAAATCATTCTCTTGAGCCAACTTGTCTTCTAGGGTTCTTAATCAATTATTTAGGGTTTCTTCTTACTTCCTGAAATATTTTATTCTTGTTAGGTTTACACGTGCAGGTAAATACCTCCCGCAGCTACCATAATATCAAAACTCCCTCCTAGCTAGGGAGGTATTAAAGGCAATGATCTTGAGCACAAGCATACCATTCAACTAGTAGAATCATCATAGTAATACAGACTATCTCATGATTAGATCATGAACACCATCATCACTATCAATGTCATCTGACAACATCAAATGCATCATCTCTCAAAACCATACTCCATCTGATTAATTAGACATGATGTTGAATAAGTCACTCACTCCAAGGAGTGATACAAAATCCATTCTTCTAATCTGGGCATATGTCCTAGAAGAATAGATGGTCTGGACCATTTTCCATATGGATAATCTATGTCCATCAGTACACTGATCATCCATCTAGTTGACAATCATTTTCAATACTTTTGATAGTTTACAAGGCAATCCGAATAATGTCATTCAATAGAACACAACTGTGTCTATCTATAGTAGTACACAACTACAATCCAGTGGTACACTACCAGACCAAGTAGCACACAACTACTTGATCAGTGACATATAGTCACAATTAGTGGAACACATCCACCACAATAGCATACATCTATTGTCCAGATACATACAGTCTCCATGGAAATCATATCTTCTGATATCAACTTGCACAAAAACAATATCATAATATAAACTAAGTCATCTGGGCCATTCTTCCATTCACATATGTGATATCTGGAAGAGCATCTTCCCATAGAGAGTAAAACATCAACGATGGCCTATCTAGAATATTCTTCTCAAGAAAGGAAGAATAATTGTCTTGATTTATGAGCCTGGACCATTCACCTATCTGGGCCATTCCTCCGACACTAAACAAAGTGCAATCTAGAGAGAATGAGTCTGCCCTAGGGAATGCATGTCCCTGATTTCTAAACCTGGACCATTCACCTATCTGGGCCATTCCTCCAACACTAAACAAAGTGCAACCTGGAGAGAATGAAAATGCCCTAGGAAATGACTGTCCGAATCATTTCCTAAGGAAATGATTGTCCTGCACCAACCTCCAAAACAAGCCATTCTTTGAAACTGCTCACAATTGTGAGCTTCGAAAGAATGATTGTCCAGTGAGGCAGACCAATCTTCTTGACCACTACTTAGAGTGACCTTCAAGAATAAATCATGTCCTAGACCATTCCCCCACACTGGCCACGACCCACAAGGGGAATCATTGTCTATGGTACATCAACAATCCATCGAACCATTTTCATTACAAAAATGACTGTTCGATCTGGACTATTTTCCGAACTGAAAAATGCTTGTCTGTGAGAAATCTCAAACCACTTTCCGAAATAGAAAGGGAACTTCTCATCCTGGACCATTTTGCAAATTGAAAAATGACTGTCCATAAATCAATAACACATCAGTGCTCCCTCCCAACCTGGGAGTGATATCTTCCTTTTTCAATAAGGAAGTCATCTCCACGAGCTCCATCTTGAGTACGCAAACTCTTTCATCTTGGATAGAGGCCTTACCAAAATATCTTCTTATTTGCTCATCTATGGAGATATATATATATATGTATATATATATTGGAGAACCACTTCTCTTTTCTGGACTTCATCATGGAGAATGTAATGCTTGATCTCAATGTAATTTGGTCTTTCTGGAACACTGGTTTTCTCTAAAGGCTTCATATAGCTCTGATCAATATAGTATATCATTGTTGGATTCATATTTTGTTCCCTGCTAGATCATAACATCGTGGCAAGGGTCAAACTCGAACATATCCAAGTGGTACTTCTTCTGCCATCATGATAGTTTTTCTGGATTAGCAATCCATCATCCTGAGCTTCTGAGTAACCATTCTGATACAATATCTATGTTTATAGAATTTTTTCACCATGCTTCTATTGTGCATTGGAGGCTATGCACCAAGTTGTTTGAATCCGTATAAGATCTTCTTCCATATTTATACAAGACTCTCTTTCTGGTATAAATCAAAACCTTGAGGTTGCTCTACATACGCTTCTTATTCAATTTTTCTGAGAACATTCCTTACATTTATCTGATGTAAACTCCAACCCATGGATATTACAGAAGATATAATGAATCATGTAGAGGTATGTCTAGAACAAGTTATCATCATAGTTCTCTCCCTCCATCTGGGAGAACCTTTGGTTCTAGATCTTGCAATGCTTTCATTCATAAGTCTTACATGCACTGTTCTTCATCACAACTTTCATTTATTCTTCTTGATTGCTCCTAGAAGGTTCAAATCAAGCTGGTAGTATTGTGATTCTCGATATAATGACTGGTTGTTATGGCTTTTCTTTATCTCTTGGAATCTTCATGTTCTTCTTCATGTTTCTCTTTAGCTCTTGGGTCCATGGAGTTTTCTATAGATTCCATGCCTTGAGGATTCCAACTTATTCCTTTCATCATAGGATCATGGATGTGGATGGACAACTAGGGATACTTTAAGGCTTCTTTTCAAAGAGGACTTCTTCTAAAGTCAAACTGAACACATGTTGCTTTTCATGGTTGTTACCATTGATGGGAACATGGATAGATACTTCATAATATTCAATGGATCATATTCTTTAGGATTATCTCCCTCTTAATCCTTGCTTCATGCATGAATGTATGCTCTTCTTTTGGAATTATATAATCGTCTCCCTCCATATAATAGAGTCCACACTTTCGTCTGCATCCTTATTGCCTTCTGCAAAGTGTCACAAGTCCTTTTCCAATTTCCTCTTGATTGATGACTTCTTTCTATTTTTACTTCTTCTAGGTTTCTTCAAGTTTGATTATGATTTCGGCTTATCTTGCAGTTGTTACTTATGTAATAGCTTCCACATGAATTGTTACCAGGGGTTGTTGATGTAATTCATCCTTTCATGTGTATTGCATGTCTTGTAGTCATCGTGATAGCAATCCTTATATTGTTTGTTCTTCCATAGATATAGTTTCTCTTTGAACATCTTATCTTCTAAGAAACAGATATGCAAGATATGTACAGAAACTATGTAAACATGGTATGTACAAGAACTATGAAGAGTATTGTTACCTTGTCTTAGAAGAAGAAGTCTGTTTTATCCCGCTTGGTCTTCTTTGCAAGTTCCTTTTCTTCGGCAACTGATGCTTTGTGTGTTTCCTTCCTTTTCTTTAGCTTGGGACAATGATTTTTTTAGTGACCATATTTTGGACAGTTGAAGCATTATATTTTTGACATATCTTTCTCTTGATTTGATTTCTTCCTAGAGCCAAACTTCCTTTTATTCCTGAAATTTTGGAACCTTGTTGTGAAAGATTAATCATTGTATTCCTTTTGGGGTTTCTCTTTTGCATTGATCCTTAATTCTTCTTGTGCACAACAAGTCCAAAGTTCTTCAAATGTAGGATAATCTTTCCTTGTGTTCATGCTTGCAGAAAATGCATCCCACGTCTTGGGAAGACCATTGAGTACTATATTTACCAGCTCCTTCTCTGAAATGATCTCTTCAATAGCTTGTAGTTGATATCTTAACTGAGATATTCTCACAAAGTATGATGTTATGCTGTCATCATCATTCATTTCCATGTCACGGAGCTCATTCTTCAGACTCACTACTTGTCCAATGTTTCTGACGAAGAAGAGGTTTGTTAGGGCATCGTACATCTTATTATATGAGTCAATATGGGAGATGTAGGGTATCAAGTGGTATTTTATAGAGTCCACAATGATACTCATGGCATTGATGTCATTGTCTTTGAACTTCTCCACAACTGCAACATTCTCAGGTTCCTTCTCTTTTCCTTCTTTGAACTATGGTTCCACGATCTTTCCTTTCATGATATCCAACACTTTATTCTTGGAAAGGATGAGGTCAATCCTTGTCTTCCACGCTTTGAGGTTAGAATCCCCTTCTAACTTGTTTTCTGACTTCATAGAGTAAGTCATAACTGCTTTGACTCTGACCGAAAACTCAAACTTGATGTCTTGGCTAGCTGAGAATACCAGGAGGTGTGCTAGGATAGGGCGCACTAGGCTATCCAAAAATTAGGTCAATCTCTTCACTTAAGGTGCCTCAAAGAGAGGGTTAGGGTTTCGCTGCTGCAGTAGAAACTAGTTGCAATTGCAACTGCAACTGAACAAATCCTCACAATCTATCTTCTAGTGGTTAGACTATCTGAAGATAGTGTGGGCCCATAACCTGTTAGAAATTAATGGATGTGCTTGTTTAACCAAGTACAATATAGCAATATTGTCACCCAACCATAGGCCAAAGCCACCCTCGAGCACCTTAACCTTGACAAAGAATGATTTAGGAAGAAAACCCTAGGATTAAGAGCCAAACAAAGGTGGCACACCTCTCTCCAAGGATAGCGCACCAAGTAAGAATAACAGAAACTGACTAGAGAGTCTAACCTAGAAAATCGAAGATGTAGATTGCAGAACTGTCGACAACAACTGCTCCCAAGACTTGTGCACAAACTGGCCAACTACAATGCGCACAAGTGTACTTCTATAGTTATGATAATAGTGGCTATAATGAAGACTGACCTCCTATATTTTTACTGTTTTTGCCAGACTGCTTGGGCCAACTTCTCATTCTGGGTGTTAATTACTTAGTATACAACATTTCCTTTAGTTGACTCCTCTTGGAGGCTAATAACCTAATAAAAATCATTCTCTTGAGCTGACTTGTCTTCTAAGGTTCTTAGTCAATTATTTAGGGTTTCTTCTTGCTTCTTGGAATATTTTGTTCTCATTAGGTTTACACGTGCAGGTAAATACCTCCCGCAACTACCATAATATCAACAGTCTTGTCGTTGAATATTCTTTTGATTTAAACTTGGTCTTTGTTTTCTTTCCTTGTTGACAATGTTTGCATAAAGTGTTGGCTGGTTTCGTGATCTGGGGCATTTCTATAACTACTTACCTTTTGCTAACTTTTACAAGGTTATCAAAATGTATGTGATCCATTCTTCTGTTCCATAGCCAACTTTCATCTTCCATTCCTAGGAAACACTTTTCATTTCCAATTTCACTTAACACATATATGTTGCTTGAAGTTCTCGTAGTTGTTGCAATCAATTTTCCTGAACCTTCTTTTCTTATCTCACACTTTTGTGAATCAAAAGTAACTTTATGAACTTGGTCACACATTTGACTCACACTTAGAATATTATGTTTCATATCTTCTACTAGTAGAACATTTTCCGCCTTGGTATTCTTGTTCCCAATTTTGACTGTTCCTTTTCCAATGATTTTAGTTGAATCATCATTTCCGAAGGAGACTGATCCATATCTTTCCTTTCTTAATGTAAGAAACCTGTCTCTATCACCTGTCATGTGTTTTGAACAGCCACTGTCAACATACCAACCCAGTTTCTTCTTCTTAGCTTGTAGAGAGAGTGTGCATTCTTCATTGCTATACTAATTCTTCTTTCTTATCCATGTCCTTTTCTGAGGTTCTTTTCTGTGACTGTTGTTGTTCTGTTGAGGTTCCCTAGGAGGGACTGTCATTCTATAATATTTGTCCATGTGTCCAAAGTTGTTACATTTGTACCATTCCACTTCAGTGCTCAAAGATTCAAACATGTTGTAACTTCTTCTCTGTGTTTCACTAGGCCTTCTTGGATAACCCTTTTGTGTATGACTTTCAAAGTTGTTTATGTTCATGTTGTTAGCTCTGCAATTCATAGCTTTATGTACAAAATTATTACATGCATAACATAAACCAAAAAATATAGTTTGATACCTGAGAGTTGAAGATCTTCTGAAAGGAGTTACTCTTATGAATCCTTCTTCTTCCTAAGGCCTATCTATTTCTGTTGGTCGTTGATTCTCAAATCTG
>ML787175.1:200561-213324 GCA_009831015.1 Picea engelmannii
CAAAAATGACATACCTTGTTGAATTATGGAATATTCTAGAGAGCGAACTTGTAGAGTGTTCCCCACAAGGAATATTTATTGTATGGATCTGAAAATTTTACATAGAATACTAAAGTCTGTACTCTAACCAACACATTTTGTCTAACTAAATTTGGATCCTTTATGAAGAAGTTATGACGTTTTTACACAAAACACATGTTTTAGACTAGTTTCAGGACTAGCCACAAACCCTATTTTCCGTGGAGTGTAACTCCAAAAATACAACAACCCACAAGATGAAATTTGTACCAAAGATACTTGGATATGTTTACTCAATGGACTCTCAATTTCACAATCTGAATCATTCTAGAAAACAAATTATTGCGAAAATGGCGAGATGACCTGTAAATAACATACCTTAGAAAGCATCATCAAAAGAATTTATCCTCCCTTGAATTTCGGCCTTCTTTACTTCACCTTCCCTCTGAAATTAGGCTTAGATATCCTTTGGTTACCTCAATCACCTATAGATATTCAATATACTCAAGTGTGATTAAAATGAGAGAGCCTTGCCTCTTATTTATACTCTCCAAGTAGCTTCCTTAGAAGCATCTTCTAGGCCACTTTGTCCACAGAGCCACTTTGTCCACATAGTCACCTATGTCCAACTTTGCCCAATTTTCCACTTGTCCATGTATCCAATAGCCACTTGACCACTTAACCCATTTTCCTCATTTTAGGGTTAACCTTCTTATAACCACTTTCCATAATTAGAAAGCTCTCTATTTACTTTATTATTTAAATAATCCTCCTTGACTTTTTCACTTCACTTTATTATTTAAATAATCCTCTTTGATTTTGTCACTTCACTTTATTGTTTAAATAATCCTCTTTGACTTTGTCACTTCACTTTATTATTTAAATAATTTCTTCTTTGCAAGAACTTTGACTTATTTGACCTTTTGGGGTTTCAAGCCAATCATATGAGGGTCCTTCAACTTCGTAAGGACATAACTCTCCAACCATGAGAAGTTATGTGATGTTCCACATACCACCAGAAATGGAATTACATGTACTATCCATCTAGAATAGTATTACCTTCAAATATATCAAAATTCATACAATTATACATCAAACAAACTTGGGTCCATTACCCAAACCTTTGTGCTACCGGAATTTGCTACCAAACTTTCTTCAAGGGTTGACATCAATGAAAACCAACCCAATTGATCAACAACTATAGTATCCTAACCAACAATAGGTAGCTCCGTTAGGTTCTTATATCCTAGGGAATTGATCATATTTGGGAAGATCCAGAAGGTGCAGTAAGGATGGTCTGTCAGAGTACCTATGCATGTATATGCCAGTTGTGGTCAGTAGTGGTAGATCCATTAGGATTTTATACCCTAGGGAATCTTATAATTCCTGGGAAGATCCCGAAGGTCCGGTAAGGACTGTCTATCATATTACAACATGGTATCTTGTTAGGATTTTATATCCTAGGGAATCTTATGATTCTTGGGTAGATCCCGAAGGTCCGGTAAGGACGGTCTATGAGAGTACCACAAAATATTATTTTTTCACCTACCTCATTCTGTTGCCATATGTTGATGATGTTGTTGTTTCAGCCTCGTGTTGATGATGTTATTGTTTCAGCCTCATGTTGATGATGTTGTTGTTTCAGCCTCATGTTTATGATGCTTTTGTTGATGATGTTGATTCAGCCTCGTGTTGTTGATGATGTTGTACCAACCTCGTGTTGTTGATGATGGTGTACCAACCTTCTGTTGGTGATATTGTTATTCTAGCTTCATGCTATTGATACTTCAGCTTAATGTTGATGATGATGATTATGATGATGATGCTACTCCATCTTCATGTTGTTTTTGTTGATGATGACGACGATGATGATGATGATGCTACTCTAAATCCATGTTGTGGATGATGATATTGACGATGAGAAAAACTTCCAATCATTTGTAGATGTGTCAGTCAATGTTCTAGATGTTGATGATAATGGTTCCCTCTCCTTATCTTGATGAGGTTTTATTGGTTCATGTCAGTAGAATACCCTTCTCGTTAAGGGGGAGTATTAAAATATTGTAACTTCGAAGAATATTCTAATTATATTTGAGTTATTATCTTATAGATAAAATCCCCTTTTACGGATTGATCATGTTGGATATTGTATAATATCAAATCCCCTTTTATGGATTGCTCAAATTGTATTTATATAGTGGTATTTGAAAAGTCGACCCCTAGTAATTATAAAGTGATTTTAGCCACTTCTAGGAGAATTCGTCTCAATCAAGAGAAGAGACACAACCCTAGCACCACCTCACACTTGTATTTATATGTGAGGTTTGTGTCTTATTTACATTCACTCACTCACTCATCCAAAGAACATATTTTGAAGGAAGTTTTAGTTCCAGGAGGAAGGAGAAGAGAGGCACATGATCAATCTTATTTTATTCTTGGTGTTTTGGTCTTAGGCTTGGCATTGTATTGGAAATCTACTATTGAGGAAGTTTTGTTGGGTTTTCTCCCCCACGAGGGTTTCCCAGGATAAAATGCTACGTACCTTGTGATTGTGTTTCTTTTAATGATCCTCTTTATGATTTTGTTTTGAAAATGCATTGAATGATCATGTACTTTGGAAATAACCTAATAACAAAAATAAAACTTAACAAACCCATTGTTATTTTCCTACAACGATCCCAAAATTTCTCGAACTCTCTTCCTCTTGACCTGCCAAACCAAAGGAATGTACCCCTTCACTGATTTCAGTCCGTCGATCATCCCATTCATTTATCAGGGTCTCTCTGACACATGTAACTAGGAATCTCTCTGCTGGGAACTCAAGGGAACTCACTGCATGGAAACAATACCAGTAAAAACAACAATAACACTTGTTGTTTTAGTGAAACTCACCTAGGAGTTCACTCTTCAAGCCTGACAACCTGGATCTTCAATTTCCATCTCCAATACGCTCCAAAAATGCTCCATCATGCTCCAGAATTCTCCCAAACTTCTTAGTTCATCTCATGTGCTCTCTTTTCTTACTCTCCCTCCCTATTCATGCCCAAAACTCCCTGTGGAAAACTATCTATTCTCCCCTATACGAATTTCATCGATTTTCACAAGATAGTTGACTTCTCACTTTGCCCAATGTTGATTTTATAGCATCCCCATGCTTCTAATAACTATGGATGTCACTTCTAC
Source organism: Picea engelmannii (assembly GCA_009831015.1). Taxonomy (NCBI): domain Eukaryota; kingdom Viridiplantae; phylum Streptophyta; class Pinopsida; order Pinales; family Pinaceae; genus Picea; species Picea engelmannii. The sequence goes on from ML787175.1 coordinate 203,763, forward strand.
ACCCACCCTTGAAATATATTTATAGATTGGGCTCTCATACACTTAACCATAAAATATAAGTTATCCCCAATGGTAATAAAATATAGAAATGTGGGTTGAATTAATATCCATAATTAATTTCCTCCTTGGATCCCTCTTAGACACTCGTAGGCATTCCCTCTCTTGTGTATAAATCAATCCCCACATCTATCCATATTCCCAGTAGCTAGAATCACATAATATTTATTAAATTTATAAATAAAATTTGTGTATTACATCGCTTGGCCATAGCCATATTCATATCTCATTATGCATAAATAAAAATTAGGATTATAGTGGGGATGTTACATTCTCCCTCCCCTAAAATTGTGCACCATCCTCGGTTCACACTATACTGATATACATATAAAATTTACATCACAATACTTTAAGAAATAAAATTTTGCAATTTAACAACTCTATTAGCAGTTCCAACCAAAATATTGTATTCCCTTCAACCTACTGACCCAAGGAATGCACCATTCATTTATCAGGATTAACCCAAGGAATGTACCATTCGTTTATCAGGATTAATCCAAGGAATGAGACATTCTTTTATTAGGCCCCCTAGCACATGTCTGTTAGGAATTTGAGATGTGGTTCCAGAACTCTAGCTGCTCATAATGGAATCTTTCATTTTCCTGAAAATTGACAAAACATTGTGGGCGTTCCTCCTACATAGTTTTTTCATGCTCCCATGTTGCATATTCAATACCATAGCAGGTCCATTGAACCTTTACCATCCCTATGGCTTTGTTCTAGAGCACTTTGACTTTCTGGTCCAGGATGCATACTGGTTCCACCCGAAAATCCCCTTCATTTTCCACTTGGATCAAAGTCCAATCAATTATGTGGTTAGGGTCAGACACATATTTATTTAATAATGACACATGAAAAACATTATGCACTCTCATGGATGTAGGAAATACTAGCATGTATGTAATTGGCCCTATATTTTCTAATATTTCGAATGAACCACAATATCTTACTGCCAATTTTGGGCAGCAACCCAATCTTATTGAACTTCTCTTTGCTTTCACTTTTAGGAAAACATGTTCACCCACTTTAAAATCTCTCAAAACTATATTCTTATCTTCATAAATTTCCTACTTGTTATGGGAAGCCTTTAAATTCTTCTTGATCTTCACCATCTTCCCATCCATTTCCTTTAATTATTATGTCTCAATGATATATGTTTGTTGGGTTATCCCAACTCACTGGTGTGTTACATTTCCTGCCATACAAAGCTTCAAATGGGCTCATTTTTAACGAGGCTTGATACCCATTATTGTAAGAAAAATCCACTACGTGGATATAATCTTCCCACTTTGATGGATGGTCCATCACATACATTGTAAGCATGTATTCAATTATTCTATTATTCCTTTTTGTTTTCCCATCTGAGTCTAAGTGATAAGTTGTGCTGAGATTTAAATTTTTCCCAAAGCCTTTAAACAAACCTTTCCGAAAATTTGAGGTAAAATTTGGATCTCTTTCTAAAACAATTGCCTTAGGAACTCCATGTAACCTGACAACTTCCTTCATGTAAATTTATGCAATATTTGTTTCTTTGTGTGTGGTCTTCACATGAATAAAATGTGTTTTTTTTTTTCGATTTTTCCACCACCACTATGATGGAATCATGATGCTTCATTGTTTTGGGAAGTTTTGTAATGAAATCAATTGTAACCAATTCCCATTTCCACTCAAGAATGGGTAATGATTGTAGCAACCCCACTAGATGTCTATGCTCTGTTTTTACCTTTTGACATTCCAAGCAGCTGACTATGTAATTAGCCACTTCCTTCTTCATTACTGACCAAAAGTATTGGCTTCTTACAACTGCAATTGTCTTCTAATATCATGGGTGCCAATCATATGGCACATTGTGCATTTCCATCAACACTATATTTTTCAGCTCTCCTGAATTTGGCACATATATTTTTCCTTTATACATGAGGATTCCATCCTCTTTCAACTCATAACAATTAAATTTCTANCCCTCCCCTAAAATTGTGCACCATCCTCGGTTCACACTATACTGATATACATATAAAATTTACATCACAATACTTTAAGAAATAAAATTTTGCAATTTAACAACTCTATTAGCAGTTCCAACCAAAATATTGTATTCCCTTCAACCTACTGACCCAAGGAATGCACCATTCATTTATCAGGATTAACCCAAGGAATGTACCATTCGTTTATCAGGATTAATCCAAGGAATGAGACATTCTTTTATTAGGCCCCCTAGCACATGTCTGTTAGGAATTTGAGATGTGGTTCCAGAACTCTAGCTGCTCATAATGGAATCTTTCATTTTCCTGAAAATTGACAAAACATTGTGGGCGTTCCTCCTACATAGTTTTTTCATGCTCCCATGTTGCATATTCAATACCATAGCAGGTCCATTGAACCTTTACCATCCCTATGGCTTTGTTCTAGAGCACTTTGACTTTCTGGTCCAGGATGCATACTGGTTCCACCCGAAAATCCCCTTCATTTTCCACTTGGATCAAAGTCCAATCAATTATGTGGTTAGGGTCAGACACATATTTATTTAATAATGACACATGAAAAACATTATGCACTCTCATGGATGTAGGAAATACTAGCATGTATGTAATTGGCCCTATATTTTCTAATATTTCGAATGAACCACAATATCTTACTGCCAATTTTGGGCAGCAACCCAATCTTATTGAACTTCTCTTTGCTTTCACTTTTAGGAAAACATGTTCACCCACTTTAAAATCTCTCAAAACTATATTCTTATCTTCATAAATTTCCTACTTGTTATGGGAAGCCTTTAAATTCTTCTTGATCTTCACCATCTTCCCATCCATTTCCTTTAATTATTATGTCTCAATGATATATGTTTGTTGGGTTATCCCAACTCACTGGTGTGTTACATTTCCTGCCATACAAAGCTTCAAATGGGCTCATTTTTAACGAGGCTTGATACCCATTATTGTAAGAAAAATCCACTACGTGGATATAATCTTCCCACTTTGATGGATGGTCCATCACATACATTGTAAGCATGTATTCAATTATTCTATTATTCCTTTTTGTTTTCCCATCTGAGTCTAAGTGATAAGTTGTGCTGAGATTTAAATTTTTCCCAAAGCCTTTAAACAAACCTTTCCGAAAATTTGAGGTAAAATTTGGATCTCTTTCTAAAACAATTGCCTTAGGAACTCCATGTAACCTGACAACTTCCTTCATGTAAATTTATGCAATATTTGTTTCTTTGTGTGTGGTCTTCACATGAATAAAATGTGTTTTTTTTTTTCGATTTTTCCACCACCACTATGATGGAATCATGATGCTTCATTGTTTTGGGAAGTTTTGTAATGAAATCAATTGTAACCAATTCCCATTTCCACTCAAGAATGGGTAATGATTGTAGCAACCCCACTAGATGTCTATGCTCTGTTTTTACCTTTTGACATTCCAAGCAGCTGACTATGTAATTAGCCACTTCCTTCTTCATTACTGACCAAAAGTATTGGCTTCTTACAACTGCAATTGTCTTCTAATATCATGGGTGCCAATCATATGGCACATTGTGCATTTCCATCAACACTATATTTTTCAGCTCTCCTGAATTTGGCACATATATTTTTCCTTTATACATGAGGATTCCATCCTCTTTCAACTCATAACAATTAAATTTCTACTGTAAATTATCTTGTTGTAATATTTATTTTATTTTTACATATTGTTGGTCTGAATTTTTAGCCTCTAAAATTCTATCTTTTAAATCTATGTTTAACATGATAATGGTTGAAATATGCACTTCGTGTGCTCTTCTACTAAGTTAATCATCCACTTGATTTTCCTTTCCTTTTATGTGCTTAATTTCAAATTCATACTCACTCAGAAATTCCAGCCATCTAGTTTGTCTAGCATATAATGTTGGTTTTCCAAACAAATGCTTCAAACCACAGTGGTCCATTCTTAGCTCAAACCTTCAACCCATGAAATAATGTCTCAACATTTTTAATGAATGGACAATTTATTCCAACTCCAAGTCACATGTATCATGATTCCTCTCATGCTCCTTCAATTTTACAAACTCATAGCATACCGCATGATCCTTTTCACTGAGGACTCCACCGAGCCCTTCCTTGCACACATTCGGGCACACTACAAAATCTCCATTTCGTTTTGCAATCTTCAATATTGGTGCACTTGTCAAAACATCTTTTAACTGTTGAAAAGTTTCTTCACATTTGGGAGTCCATTCAAATTTCACTCCCTTCTTTTGCAAAGAAGTCATCGGGTTTGAAATATTTGAAGCCCCATTTATGAATCTTCGGTAATAACCAACACGACTCATAAAATATCTGACCTCTATGACATTTCTTGGTGTTGTCCATCCTATAATGTCATCTATTTTCTCGGTATCAACTATTATCCCATCTGCTGAAATAATATGCCCCAAGTAGTGAATCTTCTTTTGATAAAATATGCGCTTACTTATCTTGGCATACAACTTATGTTGTCTGAAAACTTGCAACACCATTCTTAAATGTTGCTCATGCTATTCTTCTGTATTGGAGTAAACTAGAATATCATCCAAGAAAACAATTACAAACTTGTCCAAGTACTTTTTGAACACCCCATTCATCAGAAACATGAAAATTGTTGGGGCATTTGATATCCCAAATGGCACTATTGTAAACTCACAATTCTCATATCTTGTTCTGAATGTTGTCTTACTGATTTCCTCTTCTTTTATCCTCACTTGATGATATCATGATCTCAAGTCAATATTTGAAAAGATCTTTTAACCTTTCAGTTGATCAAAGAGATCATCAATCCTTGGAAATGGATATTTTTTTTTATTGCGACATTATTCAACTGCATGAAATCAATACACATCCTTAAGTTTCCATCCATATTCTTTATAAAAATAATTGGGGCTCCACAAGGTGACACACTTTGGTGTATATATCCCTTCTTTAACAACTATTCAAGATTCATTTGCAACTCTTTTAATTCTGGTGTTCCCATTCTATAAGGTGTCTTGGACACAGGGGAAGCTCCTGGAACCAAATTAATAGAGAAATCAATGCCTCTCTTTGCTGGAAATCTTGGGATCTCCCCAAAAACATCTTCAAAATATTTCAATACCGGATGGCCTTCAATACTTTCCACTTTGTCTCTGGATTCCTTTTCCATATGGGCTGCAAAACATTGACATCCTTTCCCAAAACTCTTTTTCAGCTACATGGCTCATATTTCTCTAACAACTACAACTCTTGGAATGCCTTGAATATTTCCTTGCTTCCCTTCTTCATCAATAAAAGTTATGGTCTTGTTGAAATAGTCTAGAACAACATGGTGTTTCTCGAACCAATCCATGCCAATTAGACAATCATATGAACCCAATGGTATGATTTTCACATCCACCTTTGTGTTGAGTCCATTCATGTCTATTTGACAATCTTTAACCAACTCATTGATCCTTCTCTTTTCCCCTATGGATAACTGAACTAACCACGATTTCTTATGCTTAATCCTTTGCAAGTGAAATATTTTAACAATGTTAGAGTTTATGTCACTATTGCTAGCTCCATAATAAATTAAAATTGCTATGGGTTGGCTATCAATCATACATTCCAATTCAATCATGGGGGATTGATACTCTACTTTCCTGTTGTCCAAGGATGCATAAATCCTTGACATGCTTCCTCCCATGTCTTCAATTGTTTTAGCCTCTTGAATTTTGTGGACAGTCCTCATTTTTTCACCTTTGTGAAGGAATTCCCTGTATAAATGATTTCTATCACATCCCCAACATTGTACATGTTGCTTCCTTGTCCTTTTCCCAACTAAAATTGTTGTCTTTTGATCATTTTGGGGTGACTATCCTTGCTGATTTTCTTGGGGGTTTTTCTTGAAAAAGGGTTTCTTAAATCCTTTCTACCTTTTCTCTTTCTTACCCTTCATCTTGCTATTTTAAATATTCTGTAAGACTGACCTCCCTCTTCTATGCTCATAAATATGTCTTGCTCTCCTTATGGTCTCCTCCAATGTGTTGGTGTTATCATATTGTATCTTTTCATTGTATAAAGAGGGTAACCCACTTAAAAACCTTTGGATTTTGAACTTTTCATCCTTTATGAAGTCCACATACTTCAATAACTAAAAGAACATTTTCTCATACTCATCAATTGTCATGTTTCCCAACTTTAGTTAAAATAACTATTTCATCTTTCTTTCATAATAATTCTCAAAATTTAAACTTCCTCCATGGGACCTTCCTCTCATCAAGGTGTTTTGTTTGCTTAAGTTGATCCCTCCACATGGCCACCTTTCCTTACAAATGGTAGGTTGCAATTCTTGTTTCTACCCTGGAGGGATATTAATCATGTAGAAGGAAATATTTATTCATTTCCAACAGCCAAGCCTCAACCTCTTCTCCCTTCCTATACTCAACATTGAAAGTAGGTGGCTTGGTTTTCCTAAGTTCACCTTGAAATATGTCTCCCTCAGGCCTTCTCCTTGGGCTGCTTCCTGGCCCTTAACTTGCATGAGCTCTCCTAGTGGATTTCTTTGGGTAATGATGACACCTACTCATGCTCCTTGACTACCTTCCATTCCCATGTTCATCCTTTATTTTATGGGATCTGGATGATGTCACTTGTCTAGCACTAATTTCTTGCTTTGTGTCAGAATCTTTATTGGCTTACTTCTGCAACATGTTCAAGCTCTGAAGTATATCTTCTTGAACCTTCATAATCTTCTCATAATCTTCCCTATAAGTTTGGACTTCTCTACGTAGGATTCTCATAGTTACAGTGTCACATACCCACTACCTAAATCGGATTTTTCTGGTCTTCTGCTGGACCAGAACCCCTAATTATCCATGGAGGCCTAGCGTAAGCCGACTCTTTCTCTCTCCTTCTCTGTTCCCATGTGATCACAGGTCATGTTCACGGTTCAATTTGAACGCAGTGCCTATTTGTATTTCGCGCCTCGACGCTACAGTAATGTCTAAATATTCGACTCTGCAACCGTCGAACCCCGACAGGGCTAGCGACCGACCAATGGGGACGAATCCCTACAAGGTCAGCAAATGGCCAATAGGAACAAATCTCAATAGGGGTAGAGAACCACTAGTGAGAATAGGCCTCGTCGCGCGGTTAAGTGGAATACAGGTGGTGAAAAGGGGAACTTGACACGGTATTCGACATGACAGGAGGGGAGGGGGGGCACTTCACATGCCACACTATCCCNAAAGGAAGAATGGTAAGGGGGGTCCGGAATCCACCTGAGCATAGTTGATCATGATGAGTTAATCTCGACCGTTCGAGAGTTGCGTGTCCAATTCTGGACCCCCCCCCCCCATTAAAGGAAGAATGGAAAGGGGGCTCTGGAATGAATCCTCAGCCATAGATTTGAGCAGGTGGACTCTGGCCATCCAGATATGCTCGCTACTTACCTTTATGCGCATTCATGGCCCAGCGTAAAGTTGGCATCTCTACCTCACATCGGACGATCATCCCAGACCCAAGATCCTTCGAGAGGATCCTGACCATTCGTCAGAGCCTGACCACATGCTAACATCTCGAGTTTATAAGTCTGGACTTCGGGGTTTGAGAGCATGGGGTAACATGTCCCTTCGGTATCCAAAATGCCGAAACGCCAAAGTGTTGAACGCACCTCGATCAGAGATTATCCCCTTGGGTTAAGCATTGGTCGATATGACCTCTTCCCATATGACCACAACCTCTCTTCCGTCTGGATTTATCAAGGCGAGAGCCCGACCTATTGTCAACAGGACTCCCAAATCCTCGATTCCCGATTTCCTGAAATGGGTAATCTATCGACATGTCACCTCTTTAAATCGGACGGCCCATAAATGCTCCGGGGTTTCCACCTTGGAGAGTCTTGATCCCTTGTCACCAGAACTCCCGATTTCACGATTTCCGATTACCCGGAATGGGAGATCTCATGACGTGTGGCCTCCGTCAATCAGATGGCTTAGATCTATCCCAGGATTTCCACAATGGAAGGTCCCAATCTCTTGTCAACAGGAATCCCGATTTCGCGATTCTCGATTTCCCGAAATGGAGGATCTTATGACATGTGGCCTTCGTTAATCGGACGACTCAGATCTACTCCGGGGTTTCCATAATGGACAGTCCCGAACTCTTGTCAACAAAAATTCTGATCCCGCGATTCCTGATTCACGGGGGTTTTTAACCCTCGGGTAACACCGGATAGATCCAACGGCTATCGGGTTTTTCCAGCCGAGATTTGACAACCCAGATCGGTTCTTACCCATGTGGTCTTCCACGACTCCTTGGACGTGGAAAAGGTCCATGGTCCAGATAATCTCATGGACCTTGGATATCTACGATCCCAAATTCCTCGTTGCCCACGAAGACACAGAAAACAAAGGGGTAAGGCATTTTAACGCCCTACTTTCTTCTACTAATCTAACGGTCGTGGGTGACCGCGGATTCCTCGACGAAATCTCGTTCATCGATTAATACCTATAAGGTTGAGGTACTTAACTTTCCAGCTCCTTCCTCTGATCTGACGGTCGTGAGTGACCACAGATCTCCCGATAGGATCTCATCTGTTGATTCATTACTTCATCCTTATGCTGTCATCTTGGTTTTCAAGAGGATCGTTCCTCCTTATGCAGGGTTACTAAGGCCTTACGCCTTCACAACCGCCTTCCCAGTTCTTGATGGGATTTTCAAGGAAGGTATTTCTATGGGGAGATTTACTCAGGGTACTACTTGAGGTATGTAAGGATGTCAACCTCCCGAGAACCAGACGTGAAGTCTAAATTTGATCAGTACGCACACAAATAACGAATTCATGAAGACATAAATCATGCGTAGTATTTCCATATAAATATACAACTACTAGTACTGATCAAATCATTCAAAGTTCCGCAGCTTATGCGCATAATTATCAAAATACATATATTTCAAGGTGCCAGAGGAAAAACACTTATCAGAAATAACACCAGGGTTAAGCAACTGCTGAGAGGGGTGGTTGTTTCCACCCAACTGTAGGCTTAGCGTCTCCCAGTGGATTTACCACTAGCCACCCCCGAGCCGAGACCACGATGCTGTGAGACTGCGTCTCTGTTTTCTAGTGACCAGGAGCGAAGGTTGCAATCCTTCCTCTCTGTTATCACTCACTCTGCATAATGCCAGAGTTCTCCCCTCGCGTCTGCCCCTCCATCGCTTCTACCCCATGCCTTATCCTCTTGCGAGGTTGCATGTGGTGTGATTACCCTCGCACTGATCAGGTCTGATGACTCTACGGATGGGAGGTTCACCTCCCATCCCTCATTAAACCATCTACCTACCAGCCTGCGATACATTTAATTCAGGGCCAGCGAGCCACTTTTGGTTCTCCAAGCCAGTGGAGTCCAAATACGGTATTAATTCTCGGTGGAAGTTAATGCCACCTTTTCAGGTGCCTTCCACCGCCATCGTGGTCTCTTTTCTGCACATCCCCTCTCAGCAGTCCTGCAATAAATTCAAAATGTTATTCACATTCA
>ML787175.1:223747-243704 GCA_009831015.1 Picea engelmannii
CCCTCCCCTAAAATTGTGCACCATCCTCGGTTCACACTATACTGATATACATATAAAATTTACATCACAATACTTTAAGAAATAAAATTTTGCAATTTAACAACTCTATTAGCAGTTCCAACCAAAATATTGTATTCCCTTCAACCTACTGACCCAAGGAATGCACCATTCATTTATCAGGATTAACCCAAGGAATGTACCATTCGTTTATCAGGATTAATCCAAGGAATGAGACATTCTTTTATTAGGCCCCCTAGCACATGTCTGTTAGGAATTTGAGATGTGGTTCCAGAACTCTAGCTGCTCATAATGGAATCTTTCATTTTCCTGAAAATTGACAAAACATTGTGGGCGTTCCTCCTACATAGTTTTTTCATGCTCCCATGTTGCATATTCAATACCATAGCAGGTCCATTGAACCTTTACCATCCCTATGGCTTTGTTCTAGAGCACTTTGACTTTCTGGTCCAGGATGCATACTGGTTCCACCCGAAAATCCCCTTCATTTTCCACTTGGATCAAAGTCCAATCAATTATGTGGTTAGGGTCAGACACATATTTATTTAATAATGACACATGAAAAACATTATGCACTCTCATGGATGTAGGAAATACTAGCATGTATGTAATTGGCCCTATATTTTCTAATATTTCGAATGAACCACAATATCTTACTGCCAATTTTGGGCAGCAACCCAATCTTATTGAACTTCTCTTTGCTTTCACTTTTAGGAAAACATGTTCACCCACTTTAAAATCTCTCAAAACTATATTCTTATCTTCATAAATTTCCTACTTGTTATGGGAAGCCTTTAAATTCTTCTTGATCTTCACCATCTTCCCATCCATTTCCTTTAATTATTATGTCTCAATGATATATGTTTGTTGGGTTATCCCAACTCACTGGTGTGTTACATTTCCTGCCATACAAAGCTTCAAATGGGCTCATTTTTAACGAGGCTTGATACCCATTATTGTAAGAAAAATCCACTACGTGGATATAATCTTCCCACTTTGATGGATGGTCCATCACATACATTGTAAGCATGTATTCAATTATTCTATTATTCCTTTTTGTTTTCCCATCTGAGTCTAAGTGATAAGTTGTGCTGAGATTTAAATTTTTCCCAAAGCCTTTAAACAAACCTTTCCGAAAATTTGAGGTAAAATTTGGATCTCTTTCTAAAACAATTGCCTTAGGAACTCCATGTAACCTGACAACTTCCTTCATGTAAATTTATGCAATATTTGTTTCTTTGTGTGTGGTCTTCACATGAATAAAATGTGTTTTTTTTTTTCGATTTTTCCACCACCACTATGATGGAATCATGATGCTTCATTGTTTTGGGAAGTTTTGTAATGAAATCAATTGTAACCAATTCCCATTTCCACTCAAGAATGGGTAATGATTGTAGCAACCCCACTAGATGTCTATGCTCTGTTTTTACCTTTTGACATTCCAAGCAGCTGACTATGTAATTAGCCACTTCCTTCTTCATTACTGACCAAAAGTATTGGCTTCTTACAACTGCAATTGTCTTCTAATATCATGGGTGCCAATCATATGGCACATTGTGCATTTCCATCAACACTATATTTTTCAGCTCTCCTGAATTTGGCACATATATTTTTCCTTTATACATGAGGATTCCATCCTCTTTCAACTCATAACAATTAAATTTCTATTGTAAATTATCTTGTTGTAATATTTATTTTATTTTTACATATTGTTGGTCTGAATTTTTAGCCTTTGAAATTCTATCTTTTAAATCTATGTTTAACATGATAATGGTTGAAATATGCACTTCGTGTGCTCTTCTACTAAGTTAATCATCCACTTGATTTTCCTTTCCTTTTTTGTGCTTAATTTCGAATTCATACTCACTCAAAAATTCCAGCCATCTAGTTTGTCTAGCATATAATGTTGGTTTTCCAAACAAATGCTTCAATGGTCCATTCTTAGCTCAAACCTTCAACCCATGAAATAATGTCTCAAAATTTTTAATGAATGGACAATTTCTTCCAACTCCAAGTAACATGTAGCATGATTCCTGTCATGCTCCTTCAATTTTATAGACTCATAGCATACCACATAATCCTTTTCACTGAGGACTCCACCGAGCCCTTCCTTGCACACATTCGGGCACACTACAAAATCTCCATTTCGTTCTGCAATCTTCAATATTGGTGCACTTGTCAAAACATCTTTCAACTGTTGAAAAGTTTCTTCACATTTGGGAGTCCATTCAAATTTCACTCCCTTCTTTTGCAAAGAAGTCATTGGGTTTGAAATATTTGAAACCCCATTTATGAATCTTCGGTAATAACCAAAACGACTCATAAAATATCTGACCTCTATGATATTTCTTGGTGTTTTCCATCCTATAATGTCATCTATTTTCTCGGGATCAACTGTTATCCCATCTATTGAAATAATATGCCCCAAGTAGTGAATCTTCTTTTGATAAAATATGTGCTTACTTATCTTGGCATACAACTTATGTTGTATGAAAACTTGCAACACCATTCTTAAATGTTGCTCATGCTATTCTTTTGTATTGGAGTAGACTAGAATATCATCCAAGAAAACAATTACAAACTTGTCCAAGTACTTCTTGAACACCCCATTCATCAGAAACATGAAAACTGTTGGGGCATTTGATATCCCAAATGGCACTATTGTAAACTCACAATGCTCATATCTTGTTCTGAATGTTGTCTTACTGATTTCCTCTTCTTTTATCCTCACTTGATGATATCATGATCTCAAGTCAATATTTGAAAATATCTTTTAACCTTTCAGTTGATCAAAGAGATCATCAATCCTTGGAAATGGATATTTGTTTTTTATTGCGACATTATTCAACTGCATGAAATCAATACACATCCTTAAGTTTCCATCCATATTCTTTATAAAAATAATTGGGGCTCCACAAGGTGACACACTCTGGTGTATATATCCCTTTTTTAACAACTATTCAAGATTCATTTGCAACTCTTTTAATTCTAGTGTTCCCATTCTATAAGGTGTCTTGGACATAGGGGAAGCTCCTGGAACCAAATTAATAGAGAAATCAATGCCTCTCTTTGCTGGAAATCTTGGGATCTCCCCCAAAACATCTTCAAAATATTTCAATACCGGATGGCCTTCAATACTTTCCACTTTGTCTCTGACTTCCTTTTCCATATGGGTTGCAAAACATTGACATCCTTTCCCAAAACTCTTTTTCAGCTACATGGCTCATATTTCTCTAACAACTACAACTCTTGGAATGCCTTGAATATTTCCTTGCTTCCCTTCTTCATCAAGAAAATTTATGGTCTTGTTTAAATAGTCTAGAACAACATGGTGTTTTTCGAACCAATCCATGCCAATTAGACAATCATATGAACCCAATGGTATGATTTTCACATCCACCTTTGTGTTGAGTCCATTCATGTCTATTTGACAATCTTTAACTAACTCATTGATCCTTCTCTTTTCCCCTATGGATAACTGAACTAACCACGATTTCTTATGCTTAATCCTTTACAAGTGAAATATTTTAACAATGTTAGAGTTTATGTCACTATTGCTAGCTCCATAATAAATTAAAATTGCTATGGGTTGGCTATCAATCATACATTCCAATTCAATCATGGGGGATTGATACTCTGCTTTCCTGTTGTCCAAGGATGCATAAATCCTTGACATGCTTCCCCCTATGTCTTCAATTCTTTTAGCCTCCTGAATTTTGTGGACAGTCCTCATTTTTTCACCTTTGTGAAGGAAGTCCCTGTAGAAATCATTTCTATCACATCCCCAACATTGTACATGCTTCTTCCTTGGCCTTTTCCCAACTAAAATTGTTGTCTTTTGATCATTTTGGGGTGACTATCCTTGCTGATTTTCTTGGGGTTTTTTCTTGAAAAAGGGTTGCTTAAATCCTTTCTACCTTTTCTCTTTCTTACCCTTCATCTTACTATTTTAAATATTTTGTAAAACTGACCTCCCTCTTCTCTGCTCATAAATATGTCTTGCTCTCCTTATGGTCTCCTCCAATGTATTGGTGTTATCATATTGTATCTTTTCATTGTATAAAGAGGGTAACCCACTTAAAAACCTTTGGATTTTGAACTTTTCATCCTTTATGAAGTCCACATACTTCAACAACTAAAAGAACATTTTCTCATACTCATCAATTGTCATGTTTCCCAACTTTAGTTAAAATAATTATTTCATCTTTCTTTCATAATAATTCTCAAAATTTAAACTTCCTCCATGGGACCTTCCTCTCATCAAGGTGTTTTGTTTGCTTAAGTTGATCCCTCCACATGGCCACCTTTCATTACAAATGGTAGGTTGCAATTCTTGTTTCTACCCTGGAGGAATATTAATCATGTAGATGGAAATAATTATTCATTTCCAACAGCCAAGCCTCAACCTCTTCTCCCTTCCTATACTCAACATTGAAAGTAGGTGGCTTGGTTTTCCTAAGTTCACCTTGAAATATGTCTCCCTCAGGCCTTCTCCTTGGGTTGCTTCCTGGCCCTTAACTTGCATGAGCTCTCCTAGTGGATTGCTTTGGGTAATGATGACACCTACTCATGCTCCTTGACTACCTTCCATTCCCATGTTCATCCTTTCTTCTATGGGATCTGGATGATGTCACTTGTCTAGCACTAACTGCTTGTTTTGTGTCAGAGTCTTTATTGGCTTACTTCTGCAGCATGTTCAAGCTCTGAAGTATATCTTCTTGAACCTTCGTAATCTTATCATAATCTTCCCTATAAGTTTGGACTTCTCTATGTAGGATTCTCATAGTTACAATCTCCTGCCACTCTCTTCTTCCATTAGATTATGTCTCAACATTTCCCATGTTGACATGTAGCCCTCTAAATTCATGATCTCCATGACTGTAGGACCCTTGGGAATCTTCCATGGATGTGGTTCTCATATAGGAACCAAAATTCCTTCCTATACCTCTAAATTCTGCAAGAAAATTTGCATGCAAACAATTTTTTGTTAGGAAAAATTATATACATACACAATTATTGAAAAGAATACACAAGTTTTCCTTCTCTTTAATGCCACCAATCATCCTCTTTTCCATTGACTATAACTTATGCTTCCCAAATCAATTTTATGGGTTGATAGATGGATTCTCCCATCCAATATCTTTCCAACTACTTCTTTATTTCTCAAATGTGATTTGTGAGCATAAAGTTATGGCCATTTGAATATTACTAATTTGACCATTTTAATACATTCTTCATTTTGGTGCAAATATTCTCAAACACCAACTTTTTCCACTTGTAGAAGTAAAATTATTACGAATTGGAGAAACTTTTGTATGAGACATAGATAAAAATTATGATAGAGAACTCATAAAAACTCTCATATTGTCATTCAGATGCTCCGGTAAAAACCTACAACAATATGGAAATGACAACTTTGTCCCTTTTCACCACTTTTTTCCAGACTTGGAATTTTTAGCCAAACAACCTATCTCCCAAACGATGCACTTCAAGAAACGTTTCAATGAACGAAATGTGTTGGCTTGGTGAGTACAAAAAATGTTGATTAAATAATTTTTTCCATATTTTTCATCTGCGGACACTTTTCCTTCTCTGAAAATCCCCAAAATACCCAAAAAGTGGCTAAGAATAGTGGATTTTGCCATGTTTTAGCATCCCCATTCCAAACCCCTTTGGTTTTATTCAACTCCTTCCTAGGTTATTTCCATGCCTACTTTTTGGACTCTCTTCAGGAATTCCAACTAAATCTAAACCTCTTCTAATGATCTAGACCCAAATCTTTAAAAAACACTATTTTTTATTTTCTGAAAAATCCAAGAAGAAATGGGAAATGGTCCTCTCTCGCACTTCTGCAACCCTCCTTATCACAAAAAAAAACCATGAGTTTCATCTCATTCTGAGTTACTATGCTCTTGTTATGGATAAAATACTATTTTGGCTCTAGACTTCTTTTTTTTACGTCGTGGAACAATTTTTCCTATGTGGCATATGTTGATATTATGGTAGTTGTGGGAGGTATTTACCTCCACGTGTAAACCTGGCGAGAATAGAATACTCCGGGAAGAAATAAGAAACCCTAATGAGTTGGCTAATAACCCTAGAAGACATGTCGACTCAAGAAGATAACTTTTATTAGGTTATTAGCCTCCAAGAGAAGAAGTCGGCCAGAAGAAATAATATATATTGAACAGATAGATACCCAAAATGAGAAGTTGACCCAGGCAGTTAGCCAAAATTACTGTAAATATAGGAGGCCAGTCTTCATTCTAGAAGGCAGTCTCAGAATTGTAGAGCAGCACTTGTGCGCACTGTAGTGTCCAGTTTTGTGCACAGGTTTGGAGGAGAGCTGCCATTGCAGCTGTTGTAGCTAGCAGATCGCATTTGGCTTGGACTATATTTTGCTTAGGGTTTGGACTATCTGATCATCTCTTGTTGGTGCACTATCCTTAGGGAAATTAGCTCTACCCTTTGTTTGGCTATCTAGCCTAGGGTTTGCTTCTAGAGTGATTCTCTGTCAAGGTTAAGGTGCTTGGAGGGGGGCTTCGGCTTATGGTTGGGTGACAATAGAGATATTGTCAATGGTAAAATGAGCACATCCATTATATTCTAATAGGTTATGGGCCCACACCTCCTTCAGTCAGTCTAACCACTGGAAGGAAACATAGTCGTACGGATATTAAGCTCGTTGAAGAACTGTCGATAGGGTTTCTAGCAGGAGCAGTCACCATAGCACTGTCGCTAGGGTTACTAGCAGGTGCAGTTGCAGAAAACCTAATCCTCTTGTTGAGGCACCTTAAGTGAATGGATTGACCTAATTTCCATATAGATCAGTGCACCCTAGCCTAGCGCATCTCCTGGTACTCTCAGCAAGCCAAGACATCAAGTTTGAGTTTTTGGTCAAATCTAGGGTTGACCAAGTCAAAGAAGCCATGACCTACTCTATGAAGTCATAAAACAAGTTAGATGGAGCTTCTAACTTCAGAGCGTGGAAGATAAGGATTGACCTCATCCTTGCCAAGAATAAAGTGTTGGATATCGTGAAAGGAAAGATCGTGGAACCAGAGTTTGAAGAAGGAAAAGAGAAGGAACCGCAGAACATTGTAGTTATGGAGAAGTTCAAAGATGGTGACATCAATGCCATGAGTATCATGGTGGAATCTATAAAATACCACTTGATACCCTACATCTCCCATCTTGACTCATCGAAGAAGATGTATGATGCCCTAACAAACCTCTTCTCAGTCAGAAACATTGGACAAGTAATGAGTATGAAGAATGAGCTCCGTGACATGAAGATGAATGATGAAGACAACATAACATCATACTTTGTGAGGATCTCTCAGTTAATAGATCAACTACAAGCTATTGAAGAGATCATTTCAGAGAAGGAATTGGTAAACATAGTACTCAATGGTCTTCCCAAGACATGGGATGCATTTGCCGCAAGCATGAACACAAGGAAGGAGTATCCTACATTTGAATAAATTTGGACTTGCTGTGCTCAAGAAGAATCTAGGATCAATGCAAAAGAGAAACCCCAAAATAAGTACGATGATCAAGCCTTCACAACAAGATTCAATAATTTTAGGAAGAAAAGGAAGTTTGGTTCAAGGAGGAAGACAAAATCAAGAGAAAGATATTTCAAAAATACAATGCTTCAACTATCGAAAGTATGGTCACTACAAGAATCATTGTCCTGAGCTAAAGAAAAGGAAGGAGAAACATGAAGCATCAGTTGCTGAAGAAAAGGAACCTACAAAGAAGACTAAGAAGGATAAAAGAGACTTCTTCTTCTGAAGGTAACTATACTCTTCTTAGTTCTTGTACATATCTTGTTTTCATATCTTGAATATCTATCTCTTAGAAGATAATATGTTCCAAGAAGAACTATACTTATGGAAGAACAACAAGATAAGGATTGCTATCATCATATAAGTTAGATAATACACATGAAAGGATGAAATAAATCAAACAAATAATGTGGAAACTTTTACAAGATAAGTGAAATCAAAATCAATCATGAAGAGACTTATAAGAAGCAAAGACAGAAAGAAGTCAGCAATCAAGAGGAAAATGGAGAAAAAATTATGACGTTTTGCAGAAGACAATAAGACAGAAGCGTGGACTCTGTTAGACGGAGAGAGTCGATTATATATTGCAAAAGACAATAAGGATGCAGACGGAAGCGTGGACTCTATTAGACAAAGGGAGCCGATTATATGCACTCATACATGAAGCAAGGGGGATAATACTATGATCCATTGAAGATGATGAAGTATATATCCATGGTAGTAGCCATGAAAGACAATACATGTTCAGTTCAACCTTAGAACAAGTCTTCTTCGAAGAGAAGCCTTAAAGTATTCCTGGTTGTCCATCCACATCCATGATTCTATAATGAAAGGAAGAAGTGAAATATTTAGGGCATGGAAACTATAAGAAACTCCATGGACCTAAGAACTAAAGAAAAACATCAGGAAGACCATGAAGATTCCAAGAAATAAAGATAAGCTAGAACAACCAGTCACTGTATTAAGATTCACAAGATTACCAACCTGATATGAACTCAATCAAGAAGAGAAACTGAAATTTGTGATGAATAACAGTGTATATATGCAATCATTGTAAGATCCAGAACTAGAGGTTCTCCCAGATGGAGGGAGAAAACTATGATGATTACTTGTTCCAATAAATCAGACATACCTCTACATGAGTCTTTATATCATCTGCAATATCCATGGGTTGGAGTTCTACATCAGATGAATGCAAAGAATGTTCTCCAGAGAAATTGAACAAAGAGAATATGAAGAGAAACCTCAAGGATTTGAGGTATACCAGAAAGAGACCCTTGTATGCAGATGGAAGAAGACAACTTGGTGGAGAATCTCCAATGCACAATAGAAGCATGGTGAAGATTTTATATAATAGAGATATTGTATCAAGATGATTACATAGAAGATCATATCTCATGATGACAAAAGAAGTGCCACATGAATATGTTCCAATTTTCCAACAATGATATACTTTATTGATTAGAGCTACATGAAGCCTTCAGATAAGACCAATGTTCCAGACTGAAGTACATTTGAAATCAAGCATTACATTATTCATGATGAAGTCTAGAAAGGAGAAATTGGTTCTCCATTACATATCTCCACATATGAGCAAATAAGGAGACATTTTGATAAAGATTTTTTTCAAGATGAAAGAGTTTGTGTACTCAAGCTTGATCTCATGGAGATGACTTCCTTATTGAAAAAGGAAGAGATGAATCCCAGGTTGGGAGGGAGCACTGATATATTATTGATTGATGGATATGATGAGCAGATTCTTTCCAGTTCGGAAAGTGGATTGATATTTATGATGGACATACATTTTCCAGTTCGGAAAATGGTCCAGATTGCTGATGTACCATAGACAACGACTTCCCATTGTGGTTAACATGGGGATTGGTCCATTTTGAAGGTTGGTGCAAGACAAACATTTCCTCTTGTGGTTAACATGGGAAATGGTCCAGACAGTCATTCCTTAGGGCGTATTAATTCTCTCCAGGTTGCACTTTGTTTAGTGTCAGAGGAATAGCCCAGGGTGGGGAATGGTCCAAGTTCAACAACCAAGGACAAACATTCCTTAGGGCAGACTCATTCTCTCCAGGTTAAACTTTGTTTAGTGTTGGAGGAATGGCTTAGGGTGGGGAATAGTCTAGGCTCAGAAATCGGGACAGTTATTCTTCCTTGCTTGAGAACAATAGTCCATATAGCTCATCATTGATGTTTTACCTTATGAGGGAAGATGCTCTTCCAAGATCTCATAGATGTGAGTGGAAGAATGGCCCAGATGATTCAGTTTATATCATAACATTGTTTTTGTGCAAGTTGATATCAGATGATTGTTATGAAGACTATATGTCTCTAGACAGTAGATGTATACCACTGTGGTGGATGTGTTCCAATGTTTGTGACTATACATCACTAATCAAGTACTTCTGTGCTACTTGGTGTGGTAGTGTACCACTGGATTGTAGTTGTGTACTACTATGGATAGACACAGTTGTGTTCCACTGAATGATATTGTTCTAATTGTCTTGAAGAATATCAACAGTGTTGAAAATGATTATCAGCTAGATGGATGATCAATGGACAGAGATTTCCCAGACGGAAATGGTTCAGGACATTTATTTTTCTAAGACATATGTCCATATTAGAAGAATGGATCTTGTGTCACTTTGTGGTGTGAGTGACTTATCCAACATCGTGTCTAATTACTCAGATAGAGTATGGTTTCGAGAGATGATGCAACTGATGACACTGATGGTGATGATGGTGCTCATGATCTAGTCATGAGATAGTCTATACAACTATGTTGATGTTATTGGGTGAAGGGTATGTTTGTGCTCAAGACCATTACCTGTAATACCTCCCTATCTAGGAGGGAGTGTTGATATTATGGTAGCTGCGGGAGGTATTTACCTCCACATGTAAACCTAACAAGAATAGAATACTCTAGGAAGCAAGAAGAAACCCTAATAAGTTGGCTAATAACCCTAGAAGACATGTCGTCTCAAGAAGATAACTTGTATTAGGTTATTATCCTCCAAGAGAAGAAGTCCTCCAGAAGAAATAATATATACTAAATAGACAGATGCCAAGAATGAGAAGTCGACCCAGGCAGTTAGCTAGAATTACTATAAATACAAGAGGCCAGTCTTCATTCTGGTAGGCAGACTCAGAATTGCAGATCAACACTTGTGCGCACTGTAGTGCCCAGTTTTGTGCGCAAATTTGGAGCAGAGCTGCCATTGCAGCTGCTGCAGCTAGCAGATCACATTTGACTTGGACTATCTCTTGGTTAGGGTTTGGACTATCTGATCAGCTCTTGTTGGTGCGTTATCCTTGGGGAAAGGAGCGCTACCCTTTGTTTGGATATCTAGCCTAGGGTTTTCTTCCAGAGTGATTCTCTGTTAAGGTTAAGGTGCTCGGAGGGTGGCTTCGGCCTATGGTTGGGTGACAATAATGATATTGTCAATGGTAAAATGAGCACATCCATTATATTCTAATATCATCCTTTCTCTTGTGGCTAGTGATGTGGAATTATGGATCCATGTGGCACTCTGAAATGATTCCATGTCACCCTCCTATCCTGCCTTTTCATCCTTCTCTCTCTCTTTCTCCTCTGTCTCTTACGCTAACTTTAAGAATTAATACAATATTAATATTTTGCAGGCCCCACCTGCCCAGTTGGTACTCATATGACCTCGGATGGGACAAGGGTCTCAACTTGACTGACAAACTCCATGTGGAACCCCTTTTTTGTCTGTAGGGATGGGCAGGTCCGATCCCATACCTTTACCTTGGGGCACACGAATTTGCACTTCTCCCATATTTGACAGCGATGATCACGTGAGATAAATGACTGAAAGGCCATGTCGCATCGCGAGCATGCATGAACATTAACATCCTTTTGGGGTGTGACAAAATTTTTACTCATTCTACGTGGAATTATATTTATGGTTTCACATGGTACATGGCCTCAAACCAAAACCACCCTCTACCTATATGATAGTAGTTTATGGTTTGGCCATACCACCGCCTCATGCATCTCCCATGTCAGTTTCCACCATGCTACCAATTGTCAATGTGGCAGTTCATGTCACCTCTACCACTTCATTTCTTCCACGACACCGCCACATGGCCTCCATGTCATGTTGATGTCATGTACAATAAAATACCCAAAATTTTCCAAATTTCGAATTTCTTCCAAACTGCACAATTTTGATCTTTTTTTTTAAATTTTTTTTAACAGGACTGCCATGGAACCCAAAATTAAGCATGCTAGTGGAAAATTTAGGCCTGGTGCGTATCGAGTCTATCACTGCACCCAAACTTTGACACTCTTATGTCAAATTATCAACCAATTTTGTTGTATAAATTGGGGCTTTTTCCCAATTTCTCCCAATTCTTCATGGATACATTGTAATTTCCTAAATTCAACCAATTACAGGCCCAACACATGCATATTTAGAGATTAAAATTGGGGATTTTAACCCTTGAACTCGAATTCACCAAAAATACAAGCAATCTCCTCACTCTTTTGTCTAGAAAGATATGACAACCACCCTACAATATGAGCTTTAACTCTATTATTTTAGCTTCTACGTGTTGAGTTTGACCCATACAGGATCAATGTTTGAACGTTTTTCTTGGATACCATTCTGTAACGTACCCCTACTTAACCAGGGAACATTACTTGCGGAAAAACACATAAATTCAAAAATTTATTTTGCTAATTAATTCATGTAGCTTACCAGCTACAAATTTAACACATATTTAACTAAAATATGATACCCATAACTAAATGCATCTAAAAAATTAAAAAAAATAACATAATGAAACCATAAAATCATTCACAACAATCCATCAAAATTATTCTCATGCACAAGATAAAACACAACCATAAAAAATCATACACGAAACTCAAAAAATAATTAAACACTTATCTTTCAAAATGTTTGTGCAACCAGTTGCTTGGGAGGGATGTTCCACCCAACCATAGATTTGTTGTTTCAAATATCAACAACAAGTCACCCCTGAGATGGGGCTAGGAATACACAAGATAAGGGTACCTCTCACAGTCCCCTCACAACTAAATAACCACAACCCACTGGTATTTTCCTACAACTATCCTAAAATTCCTCCAACTCTCTTCCTCTTGACCTGCTCAACGAAAGTAATGTAGCCTTTCACTTATCTCAATCCCTCGGGCATCCCATTCATTTATCATGTTTTCTATGGAACAAGTAACCAAGAATCCCTCTACTGAGAACCCAAGGGAACTCGCTTCCAGGAAACACTACCAGGAGAAACAACAACAACACTTGTTGTTTTAGTGAAACTCACCCAAACGTTCACTCCTTGGGCCTGGCAACCTGACTCTTCCATCTCCAATATGCTCAAAAAAAACTCCATCATGCTATATAATTCGCCTATCCTTCTTAGTTTAGCTCTAATGCTCTCTTTTCTTGTTCTCCCTTCTTGTTCATTGCCACAACTCCCTGTGAAAAACTATATATTCTCCCCTATATGGATTTCCTCTATTTCCCCAAGATAGTTGACTTCTCACTCTGCTCAATGTTTATTGTACAATAGCCCCATGCTTCCAATAACTACATATGTCACTTCTACACCCACCCTTGACAAGTATTTACTGATTGGGCTCTCATAGACTCAACCAGAAAATAGAAGTTATCCCCAATGGTTATAAAATACAAAAATATGGGTTGAATTAATACCCATAATTAATTTCCTCCTTTAATCCCTCTTAGACACTCTTAGGCATTCCCTCTCTTGTGGATAAATCATCCCCCATCTCTATCCATATTCCTAGTAGCTGACATCACATTATATTTATTAAATTCATAAATACAATTAGCATATTACATCGCTTTTCCATAGACATATTCGTATAGACATTGTCCATAAAAAAAATGAGGATTATAGTGGGGATGTTACACGTGGAATCATAGCCCCCTATCTCTTGTCCTTGTCCATCTTGCAACCAATGATGTATTTTATTAAAATATATAAAAGTATTAAATTTCTAGGCACTCGTCCTTTCAACATACCAACTCACCAACCTAAGTCCTCAGTGCATAAAAACATATCGATGTTATTAATATTGCAAATCTAGTATCTCTGACCTTTACTTTGCACAAGCAGTCCATCCAATGCTTATATACATAGGCACTATGGCCTAAAAAAAAAACTTTCATAAATTGACACTCCTACCAAAACTTGCATAATGATCTCATCATAATTCTGGCAGTAGTTCCAACAAACAAGTTCACATTCCCCATCATCCTGCACAAACCAAGGAGCGTACCCCCTTCTCTGATTTTTTTCCTTTAGGCTGTACCACCTCTCTTCAAAGCTCCAATGCACATGGCTAGGAATTCTCACAGTTGCAATTCCAAGAACTCTCGCTTCAACAATCCCCTGGAGTTTCTTCGTTCCATGTCTTTTTTTTCCAGCTTCATTTCCTTTCGGTGCTCTTCTTCCCAAGCTCCCAGCTTCAATAGACAACATCTCATCTATATTACACACAATCCCCTTGGAATTTCTTCATTCCATGTCTTTGTCTTTGAGCTTTATTTCCTTTTGGTGCTCTTCTTCCCAAGATTCCAACTTCAATAGCCAACATCTCATCTATATTACACTCATACAATCACGTTATAATGATCTTAGAATTCCTATAATTCACATTATCATCCTATCTTTGTAACACTTTAAAAACTCCAAAAAATGATCTTAGAATTGTAACAAACTAACAATTCAATCACCTTCAACTAGTATTCATATTAAATATAATGGCACTATCATTCACTATGCATTTTCAACACCTTAGGATTTTCATAATGCACAAATAATCACTAATAAAAAATTTCAAAAAATAAGGTGTTAATACCTATGGTCACATCTACACAAAACATCTCTCCATTGACTACACAATACCACATAACTATGTCATGCACTCCACCATGGTGAGTTGGGAGGTCTAGCCAATGCCTCAACAAATCATTCGAACTCTTCCCAATACTTCTTGACTATTTGGATACCCTCCTCTTCAACCCATACACAACATGAGGAAACATAATTCCTAAGTGCTCTTCAGTTTCAGCAAAGAGATTGCAGTCCAAACATCAACTATACAAGGGAAACCATTGAGCACTCACATAGCATAATATCCTTTCCATATCCAACCATCTCATGGTCTCACACATGACTAGATATATGGGTATTAATTGCTATAGAAGGAGTAGGTCTCCTGAATTGAACTGATTATGATCTCATAACCAATCATAACACAATATGCAACTAAATTTTAACTAAATGAATTCTAGTATCAACAACATTTATATACTATAGGCCTTTGGCCATTACATATAAATTTAAATATTGAAAAATTAACTAAGATAATTGTTACCTCAATTCCCTTCAGCATTAAAAGCAACCAAATGCATACCTACATGGTCATTATCAACCTACTTGATGCTATCTGATCAATTGGTATTTGTAGAAGCTCACAGGCTTCCTCCTCCATCTTTTTTATCATCATTCCTACCACCCTCATGGGTCTTCACATAGATGGAAGTCATAAGCAACAAAAACTAACCATGCTATATCATTTTTACTGAATACATAATCCATCATTAGTCTTACTCAATTTCCATAGCATTATTATTGCATGTATACAACAACAAACTATTTCAAGTCCACAAGCAAGCCATATGAATATCCAAGCATATACATATGTAGAAATGTTCATCATATGCACCAATCATTCACTGCCATCATGCCTAGTAATGCATTTAAATTCATTGTATGCATCATGCACTCTAGTGCATTTTTGTTTCAGTTCACTTATTTATTTATGTTGTACCTTCTTTTCCTTGAATTTCTTCATATCCTTGCTACCTCGTGTGCTCCTATTCTACTCCTCTACACTATTGTTCCCTGTTCTAAACACTTTCCATCCAAGTTCCACATGGCCATTCTGCAATCCAACCAATGTTTTCTATTTGCAACAGCTTCTCTTAGGAAAACACATCCAAAATTTACCTTTATGAAACATTCTAGCACCTTGGAATGAGGTAGATCACAACATTTTGTCACTTACTACCACAACATCCTTGAATCAACTTAACCATAATCATTCTACAACACTACTATTATTTCTACTTGTCCATTAGATTTCCCAATTTTAGGAATAGTTCTCTTCCCTTCATTTAATAATTCCAACTGAATCCATACCTTTCCCACTCAAGATCATTCCCAATGGAAGTCTATTTTCATTTAGTGACACTTTTCAAGTGAAATAACCTTCATTATTCTATCCTCGATTTATCTGCATTGGTATCCTACTTCCACTATGAATTCTAATATCGAAAGTGTATTTATTTCTCTGAGTGCTTTTAGACAAGGTAGCTAAGTCATAGCCAGAAAATCATTCCCAGACACTCCTGTGCTTGGCACATAGACATGATTCACATCTCACCTCCTAATATCCTTGTTCTCTTTCACATCAATCTTGCGACTATCTACACATCTCTACCTTTAAGGATATGGAGTCTTAATTTTGGTTTCTATGCCCATAAATGAAATTCTTCACCCACTAGATTCATGTCCTATGTGAGGATTCTTGTTGTTGTGTCTTTCAATTCATTCAGACTCTATAATAGTTGAGTAATAATTCTTTAGTTTCACTCTTCTTGAGTTCTTTATTCTCTTTTCATTACTTGCCCCGTAGCTCTTTAATGTCTCAACCAACTTCTACAATCTTTGTCATGCTTCCATGACTTTGATATCCAATCCTAGGATTGAATTTATCTGATTATATCTCTAATTCTGAAAAATGTGTAAGTAACTATTTTTTTAGAATTATACATATTATAGAATTTTTGTGAATTAATGCTACAAGTTCCTTTTCTACTCAATTCATGAAGAATTATATCATATTTCTCTCAATTATACTAATTATGGGTTATTATACTTTGAATTATATTTTCAATGACTATTCTTATGCCCTAATCCAATCTATGAGTTGAAAGTTATGGATTCTTGAAAAAAACACTTTCACCCCATTTGTGCATTTTCTCTACTAGTGCAATTTTATTGAAAGGCCATCTTTTGTTAACTGCGGAAGAAAATATGCGAGGAAATAAAGAAACTTTTCTTTCTCATATTCTCATATTTTCAATCTGACACTCCAGTAAAAAACTATAACAATATGGAAATGACAACTTTGTCATTTTCACCCATTTTTCCAGACTTGGAATTTTTAGAAAAACTGGCTATCTCTCAATCTGTGTACTTTTGGAAAACTTTCACTAAACCAAAGTTTTTTTTTATCTTGGTGATTATATAAATGGTGAGTGAATAAAAATTTCTATTTTTGTGATATAGAGTCACTTTTCCTCCTTCGAAAATCTAAAAAATCCCCAAAAAGTGGCCCAGAATAGTGGTTTTTTCCTATTTTAGCATCCTCATTCCAATCCCCTTAGAATTTTTAAGATTCCTTCATGGGTTTTTTTATGTCTTCTTCCTGGACTCTCTGGAATATTTTCATATTAATATGGATCTCATCCAATGATCTGGACCCAAATCTTTAAAAAGCATTATTTTGCAATTTCTTACAAATCCAAACAGAAATGAACAATGGCCCTCTTTGGTACTTTTGTAGATATCCTCTCTGCATACAAAACCTAGAAGTTTCACCTCAATACAACTTACTCTGCACCTATTATGAAAAAAATAATAAAATGGCTCTAGACTTTATTCTTTTTTAAATTGATCGACAATCTTGCCTACGTGGAAATCTGGTGATATGGATGATGACCTGGCAGTGATGTGGCACTAACATGGCATCATCCACCAATCCACCGGCTAACCATGTATTTATTCCCTTGCTCCTACCTTTATATGCCTTCAATCCCCGACCACCGGGCCACCGACCCACCTGGATCAAGTTCCATACTTCTTGTTCTCGACTTCTGATTTGACATGACCACGAGGACATCGACCCACCAAGTGACCCTCACAAACTCCATTTGGCTTCCCCGATTGACTCTATTCTGATCCGACCACTAGGCCACCAACCCACCAGGTGCCCCACACAAGTCTTCTTTATGGCTTCCCTGATCTACTCCAGTCTGATTCAACCACTGGGCCATCGACTCATCGGTCCATTGGGCACCCCACACAATTCTTCATCCTTCTTACTTGATCTACTATGGTATGATCCGACCACCGACCCACTGAGTTCCCCACATGAGTCTTTATCTGATTTCCTTGATCTACTATGGTCTAATCTTATTAACATACTTTTCTCGTGGGTCCCGACAGTCAAAAGTTACATCAGGCACAAACTCTACAAGGTTCCATGGCTTCCTTTATCACACAAGTGATGTAAGGTTCCCTTTTCATTATAAACCATTCACTTGAGATCATCCCTTTTCACGTGGGATAAAAAAAAAGATCATATCACAAATCTATGGTAGAGCTTCCACACAGAGATTAAATCAACAATGGTTGTGCGTGATCTTCCTGGAAGGTATATCTATCGATTTTCATGGAAAAATCAAGCAAGAGAGGGATCGATGGAACACCAAGGCCATGAGGATCCACTTGCACATGGTTTCTATGGCCATAAATACAACGTTAAACCACAAAATCCTCCTCTCCATTGTTGTTCCATATCAATATAAATTCCTTCAAAAGAAAAATCCTCATGCAAACAACTTTTGTTTTCCTATAGTAAAATAATTAATTTCAAAAGAAAACTCTATCTTGTAGTAGGCCCTTGAAGGCTCGGTGTTATAACCTATAGCTATGATACCAATTTGTAATGTACCTAACCACCCAACTGAGCCATGCTACCTCAAAATGATCTCTAGAACACTCTGAATACCACTGTAACATACCTAGATCAACAATCCTAAAAAAAAATTGCCCAGATATTGATCTGAAGCATACCCATTTCTCAAGTATTTCCAAATTTTCCCCCTTGGAATGATTTCGAATTTATGTTCCAATCCTTAATTAATCAAGAACATGAATCCAAGCATGCAATTAACTAGAACATGTTAAACAATAAAAGAATGATTAACAACAAGCATGGTATAAATACATCATCGACTCGTGGATAATAATAATACACAACGGAATATAAATATACAGAAAACACAAAGAGCACTTATCATTGATTAAACCGTTCACCAACTAGCGGAAAACCAAGGACATTCCTCCCAACCATAAACATTGATGTTCCAGATCTCAAAAGTAGGTCACCCATGAGCTAAGGATATGAATCCACAAGGATGGGTCCTAGACCGAAACTACACCAATATCTCTCTTCCGTCTCTTCCAAATTTCAAGGTCTAAAACGTCCTAGAAAAAAAGTTATCATGAAATTGTGAAGATGACCTTAAACTAATTTCACAATTCAATCTTTGTTATTCCATTTTTCACACACATACTTTCTCTCAATGCTTTCTCTTTTTATACATTTTCATAACCATTCATGAAGGGACATGTCCCTTAAGTAAATAATTAATTTCAAATACTATGGGAAAATACCCCAAACCCATGGGTTTGAAACCACCATTTCATAGATGATTTTAAGGATGAAAATTTATCTCAAACTATAGAAACCTTGGTGAATCTTACTAGTCCTTAATATGCAAACTATAAAATGTCTAGCTATTTTTTTGTAAAAATATTCAAATTTCTAAGGATTTTATATAGCTTTTATGCAAACTATAAAACCTAAGTGGGCCTAATGGTTAAGAACATGTGTTTCCTCATGAGAGGTCACAAGTTTAGATCTAGAGGGGGGTAGGGTATGTATATGTCCATAGACTTTATAAAATTAGATTATTATTATTATTTATTATTGTAAAATTTGGGCTATTTCTCATGTAAAAAAAAATTATTCTATAAAATTTTGAGTGAATCATTTTTAGAATAAATCAAAATTGGAAAATATTTTTTTGGGAAAAAAGCATGGAAAAATATCCCATGTGCCATATACAACACCTAAACTTTTGTATCCATGACCATTTCACTTTTTACTTTCTCACATGCACCCCATCTTTTTAATATGCTCTTGAAATCGGTACATATGGTACCAATTCTATGTGTTGGTTTGTTATATTTTCATATATATTCTCTATGGAAATTAGGGTTCATGAATGCTTGTGAAATAAATTTCAAAAATGTTTTATATCTTGAAACTTTGTAGAGATAGAGGAGAGATCTTGGTGAAAATGTGCTACAAATTTTATATGTTATTTATCTATACTTTCTACTGTGGAAGTTAGGGTTCCATAATGCTTTTGAAATCAGTCTCAAATAGGTCATCTTGGAATTTTGATTATATCTTCTTT
>ML787175.1:256957-303275 GCA_009831015.1 Picea engelmannii
AAGCAATGTTTATATAATTATAAGAACCAAGAATCACATGGCCTCCCCCAAGAAGCTCATGTAACCAATTTCTAAAATAAAACCAATATGGGTGAATAAAAAAATAATAAAAGACTTACCCCCTTTATCCCCTCTTTCTCTCACGGTGTAACGTACCCCAACTTAACCTAGGAACATTACTTGTGGAAAACACATAAATTCGAAGATTTATTTTACTAATTAATTCTTTTATCTTAACAACTACGAATTTAACACATATTTAACTAAAATATGATAGACATAACTAAATGCATGTACAAAATTCTAAAAGAACATAATCCAACCATAAAATCATTTACAACAACCCATAAAAATTATTCTCTTGTAGATAATAAAACACAGGCATAAAATCTCATCAGGGAAACTCAAAAAATAATTAAACACTTATCTTTTAAAATTTCTATGCAACCAGCTGCTTTGGAAGGATGTTCCACCCAACCATAGACCTTTTGTTCAAAATCTCAACATCAATTCACCATCAAGTTGGGGCTAGGAATCCACAAGAGAAGGGTGCCTCTCATAGTCCCCTCATAATTAAATAACCCACAGCCCTGTTGAAATATTGTAACTTCGAAGAATATTCTAATTATATTTGAGTTATTATATTATAGATCAAATCGAATTTTGCAGATTGATCATGTCAGGTCTTGTATAAGATCAAATCCCATTTTGTAGATTTGTCAAACTATATTTATATAGTGGTATTCGTAAAGTCGGCCCCTAGTAATTATAAAGTGGTTTTAGCCACTTCTAGGAGAAGTCGGCTCAACCAAGTGAAGAGACACAACCCTAGTGCCATCTCACACTTGTATTTATATGTGAGGTTGGTGTCTCATTTACATCCACTCATTCACTCATCTAGTGTGCATCTTTTGAAGGAAGTTGCAATTCCAGGAGGAAGGAGAAGAGAGGTGCATGCTCAGTCTTAGCTTATTCTTGGTGTTTTGTTCTTAGTCTTGGCATTGTATTGGAAATATACTATTGAGGAAGTTTTGCTAGGTTTTCTTCCCCATGAGGGTTTCCCAGGATAAAATGTTGTGTACCTTGTGATTGTGGTTCTTTCAGTGATCCTCTTTATGTTGTTGTTTTGTAAATGCATTGAATGCTCATGTAATTTGGAAATAACCTAATAACAATAGTAAAAATTAACATGGTATCAGATCTTGACTAAATATAGCATCTTTCACTACGTGTCTAAAAATGTCACTGTTGTCGTACAAGAAAAATAGGGATTTTTACTGAAGAGGAGTTTTTGACCAAAAACTATCTTGGGAAGTGCACCTTTCCCTAGTTCATCTTGTGGCATCTTGAGAGAACTTTTTAAGTGTCCAATTTCTCCAGAAAGTCAAACCCTAGTTTTTACTAGTACTAGAAAACCAGGAAACCAGGAAACTAGAACCAATACCAGAAGTACCAGTCAAGAATTGTGTAGGTCTAGTTTCAAGGGGTAAAACTTGGAATTTCATGAAACAGTCATCTACAACAAACTCGCTTCTTCCCAATGCATTTAGTCCCTGGATCAAAATTCAAAAACTTGAAGTTGGAGAAATTAGGGTTTCCTCATAAAACCCTAAGTTGTAGTTGTAGTTGTAGTTCCTTCATGCCAGTTTCTTTGCACCAGTTGTAGTGAAAGTTTTTGTGAAGTGTTGGGACTGATTTTTATTGTCCTAGTGCACCTTACCCTAGAAAATTTCCAGCTAACTTTAAATTACAAGTTGTAGCACCCTTGAAATTTTTAAAGATTTGTTATTTTTTTGTCGTTGTTGTCAGATGGTGCCACTACCTATGAATATTTTCAAAGTTATGTAATTACATATGCTTAAATTGTATTATTAGTTTTAAAGGGTATTTGTAGGAGAAAGGATATGTTATCTAAATAACAATCATATCTCTAGAGGGATCTCAGATCTAGCACATTCAAACGAATAATGCACCATAGGTTTGATTATTTTAATATGCATTTATTTGTTATGACATTATTTTGATCTTATGAACATCTAGATTGTATGCTGAAATTATAACCATCATACTAACCATTGGTCAAAATTAAAGTCAAGGTATTAGATTGATTAAATTTGAGAATATAGAGTTTATTCTCTAACGCATATTTCTGTCAAGAAAACATATTATCTTAGTACAGTGATAGGTTGAAGAAAATACTTGTCATCTTGAGTGAAGGAGACTAGGAAGAAAAGAAACAACACTCATTCTTGAGAACAAAGACTCCAAGTTCCAGGTTTGATTGATTAAGTTGATAAGATTCAAATTTGCACATATCAAGTTTGATAACTACCTCGTTACAAGCAAACACTATATTTGAGATAGCAATCTTTGAAATTTTTATATTTGGTAGCACGTGAGCATATTGAGATAAATGCTTACTGTAATCATTTACTAGATATATCTAACATCTCCTCCAAGAGAAACTTATTGTTTTGTTTCCACATTACCATGGAGGAATGATTGATCACAACACTAGAAGAGTGTTTCTCTCATTTCTTATTATTGTATTTCTTACTTTCGACCCTTGTTTCAGAAAGGTCACAAGTGATAGCTCTGAAGGAGATACTGTGACAATTGTTCTCATTATTGTTTCTATTATTATTATAAAGAGTATTATCCTTGTCTACTGTTTCTCCCTTGTTGTTCTTGTTACGGGCAGGTCAGAGGTGATAACTATGAGGGAGCTATAGTGATGATTGCAGGAGGAAATATATTAGATGAGACATGGAGCATACTATCCAAGATGTATACATAACCATATACATCCATGTACCAAATAAGAATACAAATAAGAAGTTACTTTTTCTAGATACATGACATCTCATATGAAGATAGATCATGAGGAGCATAATGCTCCAAAGATGACCAAACATTAGAATATAACTCACAGTAGACTTGGTCAATGGATAATGAAGCCACCTTGACAAGAAGCATAATTTGTTTGAAGTCTGACTCAGCTTTTCATATTAAGACTTTGTATTCAACACCAAGTATATCCCACAGAGACTATGAAGTTTTTGTAGACTTAGAAGAAATGAAGACTCAGAGTAATCCTGATCTTAGAAAGGATTAGATGGGAAAAACAGACATCTTCCAAGACTGATAGAAAAATGCCATGAGTTGAGAAGACTAGATAGTAGCTTCAGAGACTTCCAGGAGACATGAAATCTCCCGAGAAGATTCCCTTATTTCAATAACATAGGAGGAATCCAGTCAGAAGGACTGTATTTTTCCTTATTAAGACCATAAGGGAAGTCAGTGGTGAATTCCAAGTTTGATCTAACAGATCAAGCATGTTGAAGATAGTAGTATAGTTATGTACAAAACATGATTTGTGTCCAGAGGATTCTCCTAGCAAGAGGGATAAGTCTATGATGAGACACTTTCTCTAGTAATCGAAGAAATAGTTCCAGTATTCGTAAAGACAACCAAAACAACCATGATTTCAATATAGTATTAGATTCAGGGGGAGCAGTCCCTGTATGTGAGAATGAATTACCTCCATGAAAGGAGAAAATATACCTTCAATATCAATTATTGAGCTAATCTCAAATGAAAATTTTCCCATGATAAAATAGAGGAGCTACTCTTAGAGTTCAATAGCTACAGTGAGAATGGAGAAAGTTATTCTCAGCTTTAGAAATAGAAGCTATAGGTGAAGAGTCCCGGTTCCAGAAGGAACAATTATAGAGAGAGTAGAGGACATACTCTCAGGCAGTGAGACAGATAGTGGTTTGCAGAAAGAACATAGAGATAACACATGGTTGTGCAGATTAAGTTGCAGTTGAGCAAGTGTACCAGGTTGTTACAATGTGATGTGAAAATTTGGTTTTAAAATAAAGGACTGGAAGACTCATGTCTGTAATTTGAAGCAAGCTCCAAGAGCTTGGTATGGTAGGATTGATAGTTTTCTAATGAGCTTTGGCTTTACCAAGAGTAAATTTGATCCTAACCTTTACTTAAAAGTTATGAATGGATCCAGTTACATTACTACTACACGTGGATGATTTATTCCTGACTGGGGAAGAAAATTTCATCACAGATTGAAAGATGAAGCTTGTTGCAGAGTTCGATATGAAATACCTAGGCTTGATTCATTATTTCTTAGGTCTTAAAATTTGGTAGAGCTCAGAGAAGATATTCCTTAACTAAGGGAAGTATGTGGTTGAAATACTGAAGAGATTTGACATGTTGGAATATAAATCCATGAACACACCCATGGAAATGAGTTTGAAGCTCCTAGTTGATACTTCATCAAAGTTGGTTGATGATACTCTATATAGACGGATTATTGGTTCGTTGGTGTATATGAAGAATACCAGGCCATACATATTCTTTGTTGTGAACACCTTGAGTCAGTATCTAGTACTAGAGCCTAGACATGTTCACCTTGTAGCTGCAAATCATGTGATGAGATACCTTAAGGGTACGTTGGATTATGGTATATGTTATACTAGAGATCATGACTTCAGACTGTGTGGTTATACTGATTCAGATTGGGCTATAAGTGTCTCAAATAGAATGTGCACTTCAGGATGTTTTTTCAGTTTGGATTCAACCATGACTTCATGGAAAAGAAAGAAGTAATCTAGTATTTCTCTCAGCACGATAGAAGTGGAATACATCGCAACACGTTTCGCCAGTTGTGAAGCCATATGGTTTCAGAAGTTGTTGACAGGTCTGTTCGATCTAGAGATGGAATCCACTATGATTCTATGTGATAACTAGATTTGTATAAAGATGACGAGGAAGCTAGTGTTCCATGATAATTTGAATCACATAGATATATGGTATCACTACATTTGTGATGTGGTGCATAGGGGATATTTAAGCTCCAATATGTTGGCACAGATGAGAAGGATAAAGATGTGTTGACCAAGCTTCTGTCTCGTGTGAAGTTTGAGCACTTCCGAGACAAACTTGGTGTTGTTTGAAAGGACCTCCCTTAAAAGGGGGAGTGATGTTGATGATACTATTGTTGGATCACTGAGAGGGGGGGTGAATAAAAAATAGAGCAATCTAATCCCTTTTAACCATATAATGCAAGTGTTATATCAATGTAGAATTATCATCCAATATTTGTAGAGTAAATAAACAATGGACAAATGAACAATCATGCACATACACAGTACACCAATGTTTTTACGTGGAAACCCAAAGCAGGAGAAAGACACATAATGCTTTTTTTTATATGTATTGAAGAATTACATTTATTGAAAGTACCAAATTCCTTTGTTTTTCCAGATGCAACTGGAAGGAGGCTCAAACCCCCTAGTTTCTCAAGCTACAACCTAAGGGAAAATCCAACTCCCCAATTCTCTAGCTACAACTAGAAGGAGGCTACAACCCCCTATGTTCTTCAGCTACAACCTGAAGGTGGATACAACCACCTGTCCTTTCCCCATCCAACCGCCTTGACGTATAAGTAGAATTATGGAACTACTGTCACACTATCACTGTGAGATATATTGTTGTAAACTTATACCAATCAACCTGTACCAATAACCTAAACCATGCATCAACTTGTACCTCAACCTGTAATCAACATGTACCATAAAAAAGTGCATCAACCATGCACCAACCTGTACCAAACAAACTGTAATCAACTTGTACCATAAACAAGTGCATAAAACATGCACCAACCTGTACCTCAACCTGCAAACCTTCCTTAACTTTAACAACAAGAAACTAGAATTTTCATCAAACTTTACTTTAGTCTGACATGACTAGTTTTGGATTGGTCAACAACCCTAACTGGAAATAATCATAACTATGTACCTGTAATGAATTAAGATATGAAATTAGTACACAATGTTCTTCAGTGTATTTTATGCAATTCCTCTAGGTGTCACTATTTGACACCTCTCAGAAAAGGAGTTATAGAAAAAATGACATACCTTGTTGAATTATGGATTATTCTAGAGAGTGAACTTGTAGAGTGTGCCCCGCACAGAGTATTTGTTGTATGGATATGAAAATTTTACACAGAATACTATATATTGTACTCTAACCAACACATTTGGCGTTACTAAATTTGGATATGTTATGAAGAAGTTATGACATTTTTACCTGAAACACATGTTTTAGACTAGTTTCAGGACTAGCCACAAACCCTATTTTCCACGGAGTGTAAATCAAAAAATAAAATGAACCACAAGCTGAAATTCATACCATAGCTACTTGGATATGTTTCCTCAATGGCATCCCAATTTAACGGTCTGAATCATTCTAGAAAAAAAATTATTGCGAAAATGGTGAGATGACCTATAAATAACATACCTTAGAAATCATCATCAAAAGAATTTATCCTCCCTCAAATTTCGGCCTTCTTTACTTCACCTTACCTCTAAAATTCGGCTTATATATCCTTTGGTTACCTCATTCACGTGTAGATATTCAATATTCTCAAGTGTGATTAAAATGAGAGAGCCTTGCCTCTTATTTATACTCTCCAAGTAGCTTCCTTAGAAGCATCTTCTAGGCCACTTTGTCCACATAGTCACCTATGTCCAAATTTGCCTGATTTTCCACTTTTCCATGTATCCAATAGCCACTTGACCACTTAACCCATTTTCATCATTTTAGGGTTAACCTTCTTATAACCACTTTCCATAATTAGAAATTTCTCTATTTACTGTATTATTTAAATAATCCTCCTTGACTTGGTCACTTCACTTTATTATTTAAATAATCCTCTTTGATTTTGTCACTTCACTTTATTATTTAAATAATCATATTTGACTTTGTCACTTCACTTTATTATTTAAATAATTTCTTCTTTGCAAGAACTTTGACTTCTTTGACCTTTTTGGGTTTCAAGCCAACCATATGAGGGTCCTTCAACTTCGTAAGGCCATAACTCTCAAACCGTGAGGAGTTATGCAACGTTCCACATACCACCATAAATGGAATGACATGTACTATCTATCTAGAATAGTATTACCTAAAAATATATAAAAATTCATATCATTATACATAAAACAAACTTGGGTCCATTACCCAAACCTTTGTGTTACCGAAATTCACTACCAAACTTTCTTCAAGGGTTGACATCAATGAAAACCAACCCAATTAATCAACAATCTCCCCCTTTGGCATTGATGACAACACTTTGATGCAATACTGAAATCATATCACTCATGCTCCCCCTAGAACCATGCATGCATCTCTGTGACCAACGCTCCCCTTGGAACCATACCTCTATCCTATGCATTTGATAAATCTCTCCCCCTTTGTCATCAATAGAAAATGTATCTTTCCATTCGGGGATTCTCCCCCTAACTGAATCGTCTGATCTCCCAACCTGAATTTTCCTCTTTATGGTGCTTCCTCATGTACATCTAAGACATTTAAGATAAGCATTCAAAATAATTCATTTTGGAGTAGAAATAACTCTGAGTCTCTAGAGAAGATACTCAAAGTCTTCTCGTGGAAGTAGTTTTGTAAAGATCTCTACCACTTGTTCTTTTATGCCCACATATTCAACTCTGATGTTCTTTTCTGCAACCTGTTCTCGTAGAAAGTGATACTCGATTGGAATGTGCTTCATCTTAGAGTGCATCACCGGGTTCTTTGAGATATTGATGGCGCTTGTATTATGACAATAGATTGGAATGGGCTCATCATACTCAACCTGTATATCTGTTAGTGTTTGTTTCATCCATAGAACCTGTGTACAACATGTTGTTGCTGCAATATACTCTGCCTTGAGTGTTTGTTCCACTGGTGCTTCATCGGTCATCAATGCAACCTGCCCAATCTGCATCTGTGTAGGCAATAAGTGATAGATCCTTTCCTTTTGGATACCATAATACAAAATCTTTTTTTCCTTTGAGATATCTAAAAATACTCTTCACTGCTAATACATGTGATTCCTTTGATGTTTCTTAAAGTCGTGCCACCTGTCCAACTGCCTGCATTACATTTGGTCTGAATTATGTGACATATAGTAGGCTACCAATAATTTACTTGCATTGTCTCTGATCTGTAGACTTTGAATCATCATCTTTTCTCAACTTGCAACTGGTTTGTATGGGAGTGATAACTAGTTTGCAATCTTCTATTCCGAACCTCTTTAGCATTTCTATGATATAATTGGTTTGAGAAGTAAAAATTCCTTGGTTTCTTTGACGTATCTGAAGACCCAGAGAGAATGATAGCTATCCAAGTAATGACATTTCAAATTCATTATGCATGTCCTTTGCAAATTTATGGCTTAACCTGTCATCAGTACTTCTAAAAATAATATCATCAACATAAACTTCAATTAATAAAATACTATCTTGAGTTACCTTGATGTAGAGGTTGTTGTTTGCACATCCTTTGTTGTACCCTGTCTGTTGTAGATATTTATCTAGTCTAGAGTACCATGCTCTAGGAGCATATTTTAGACCATACAAGGCCTTCTTTAATTTACACACATAATCTTCATTCTCTGAAAACTGAAATCTTTCCAGTTGTTCAATGCAGACTTCTTCTTCAAGTTCCCCATTCAGAAAAGATGATTTTATGTCCATCTGATACACTTTAATATTTTTGGAGCATGCATAATCTAAAATCAATCAAATTGCTTCCATTCTAGAAATTGGGGCAAATGTCTCTTCAAAATCGATTCCTTCAACCTGTGCATATCCTTTACATACCAATATAGCTTTGTTCCTTGTAATATGTCTATCTTCATTCAATTTATTCATGTATACCCACTTTGTGCCGATCACATTCTTATCCTTTGGTTTTGGAACCAATTCCCAAGTGTCATTTTTCTCAATTTGATCTGATTCTTTATCCATGGCCTTATTCAAAAATTCATCCTTGCTGGCCTCTTCAAAAGAGGTTGGTTCAATCGTAGATGAGAGTCCTAGGTGTGTTTGTTCTGGTGAATGAATTCTTCTTCTAGTCTCAACTCTTGCATCTTTTTTTCCGATAATCTAATCTAAAGGATGATTCTTCAGTAATCGTCTACTAGGTGTCTTTGGAGGCACTTGTTGAAATTTCTCTTTTTCTTCTGTCAGATCCTCTTCATCTTCCCCTTCTACTTCTTTTTCATATTCTACTTCTTCTTCGTAAAGATGTTCCATTGATTCATTATCTTTTTCCTTTAATTCTTGTCTACCTGTTTCATCAATTGTTACATATATGCTTTCCACAACTTTGTTCAATCTCACGTTGTAACACTTGTATGATTTCCTTGTACTTGAGTAACCAACAAGTACTCTTTTTTCCACACTAGAGTCAAACTTTCCCATTCTGCTATATTCTCTTTTGATGTAGCATTTTCTTCCAAAAACTCTGAAGTGTTTTACATTTGTTAGTCTTCCTTTCCATAGCTCGTAGGGAGTTTTGTCAGTGTGGTATCTGAGCATTACTCTGTTTTGAATTCGAACTATTGTATGCATTGCATGTGTCCAAAAAATATCTGTCAATTTGGAATCCATTAGCATTGTTTGAGCTATTTCCTCTACTATCCTATTCTTTTTTTCAACAACTCCATTCTGTTGAGGTGTCCTAGCAATAGAGAATTGTCTTTTTATTCCATGCCTAACATAGTAGTCCATAAATTCCTTTGAAGTGAACTCTCCTCCATTGTCAGATCTCAAGCATTTGATTTTTGAATCCATTTCATTTTCAACCATTTCCTTGTATACCTTGAAGTTTTCAAAAGATTTTGACTTATTCCTGAGAAAACAAACTGCAATCATTCTTGTATAATCATCAACTAATAACATAAATTATTTCTCACCTTTTAAACCTTTTTTTGTAGTTGGTCCAACTAGATTAGTATGCACTATTTCTAGTGGTCTTGTCATTGAATATTCTTTTGATTTAAACCTGGTATTTGTTTGTTTTCCTTGTTGACAATGCTTGCATAAAGCATTGGTTGGTTTCATGATCTGGGGCATTTCTCTAACTGATTCCCTTTTGCTAAATTTGACAAGGTTGTCAAAATGTATGTAACCCATTCTTCTGTGCCATAGCCAACTTTCATCTTCCTTTCCTAGGAAACACTTTTCATTTCCAATTCACTTAATACATATATGTTGTTTGAAGTTCTCACAACTGTTGCAATCAATTTTCCTGAACCTTATTTTCTTATCTCTCACTTTTGTGTATCGAAAGTAAATTTATGACCTTGGTCACACATTTGACTCACACTTAAAAAATTATGTTTCATATCTTCTACTAGTAGAACATTTTCTTCCTTGGTATTTTTGTTCCCAATTCTGACTGTGCCTTTTCCAATGATTTTAGTTGAATCATCATTTCCTAAGGAGACTGGTCCATCTCTTTCCTTTCTTAATGTAAGAAACTTGTCTCTATCACCCGTCATGTGTTTTGAATAATGACTGTCAATATACCAACCGTGTTTCTTTTGCTTATCTTGTAGAGCGAGTGTGCATTCTTCATTGCTATATTGATTTTGATTTCTTATCCATGTCCTTTTCGGAGGTTCTTGTCTATGATTTTTGTTGTTCTGTTGTGGTTCTCTATGAGGGACTATCATTCTACAATCTTTGGCCATGTGTCCAAAGTTGTTACATTTGTAGCATTCCACTTCAGTGCTCAAAGATTCAAACATGTTGTAACTTCTTCTCTATGTTTCAATAGGCCTTCTTGGATAACCCTTTTGTGTATGACTTTTAAAGTTGTTTATGTTCCTATTGTTAGCTCTGCAATTCACATCTTTATGTCCAAAATTATTACATGCATAACATAAACCAAAAAAGATAGTTTGATACCTGAGAGTTGAAGATATTCTGAAAGGAGGTACTCTTATGAATCCTTCTTCTTCTTGAGGCCTATCTATTTCTGTCAGTCGTTGATTTTGAAATCTGAATCTTCTCGGTGGAGGAGTGTCCCTATAATTTTATTTGTAGACCTTCCTATCCCCTTTGAATGTTTTTGCATAGCTTTTTGGATATGTTTCTTGTTCTGTTGTTTTGGAACTTGATCCCTTTTCTGTCTAATTGTATCCAAGTCTGGACTTCTCATGATGATTTTTTTTACTGTTGATAATGT
Source organism: Picea engelmannii (assembly GCA_009831015.1). Classification (NCBI taxonomy): domain Eukaryota; kingdom Viridiplantae; phylum Streptophyta; class Pinopsida; order Pinales; family Pinaceae; genus Picea; species Picea engelmannii. The sequence continues at coordinate 268,016 of ML787175.1, forward strand.
CATTCAAAACTTTTGAGTTGTTCTTCATATTTTTCTTTTGAAGATCCTTTCTTAATGTGACAATTTATTCTTCCAAATTTCCAATGATCATGTCTCTTCCTTCTAGTTTTTCTTTGAGTGCTTCTTCAATTCTTTTATCTTATTCAATTTGAACCTTCAAATTTGTGATCATTTGTTCTAGTTCCTAAGTGTCTTCTTTCTTGTCTAGTTCCTCTTGTAGTTTTTTGTTTTTATTCTTTTTCTCTTCTGATAACTTTTATGGCACGCAACAATTCTTCTCGGTAGTCAACTTCTGCCTCTTCATATTCTTCTTTGGCCTCTTCATATTCTTCTTCGGAGTATTCGTTGTCAGAATCTTTTACTGCCATGAATAGATCTCTTTCTATCTCATTGTCACTGACTTCATCTTCAATTGAGGATGAGATGTCTTCTTTGGTGCATAAGTTTTTCTTGAAAATTTTCTTTGTGGTTCTTTTGCCTTTATATGTTTGTTTTCTATTTGAGTAACCTTCATCATTTCTCTTTTTCTTATGTGGACATTTGTTAGAAAAATGACCAATACCATCACAATTAAAAAAAATCAAAGGAATCTTACCTCTATACCTGTCATTGGTTCCCTTGTTCAATCTTCTGAAAAAGTTAGTCACTTCTTCATCATTTTCCGAGATGTCACTGCTGCTGCTATGTTATTTTTCTTTTTTCTTTCCCTTTTTATTTGACCTTTTAGATGCTTTGAAGGCTGCTTCTTTTATATTTGGATTTTCCTATTCAGTTCTCATTTCATATGCTGTGAATATTCCATGTAGTTTGTCCATGGTCATTGAGTTTAAATATTCTCTTTCTTCTAGTGTTGATATCTTAAGGTCAAATCTCATAGGAAGATATCTTAGTACCTTTTGAACAATTACATATTCTTTGATTTCTTCTCCCAATCCCAAGATTGCATTCACTGTTTCATCGACTTGTAAAAAGTAAGCTGTAATATTCTCATCTTCCTTCATCTTTAGTAGTTTGAACTGACCTATTTAAGTTTGAAGCTTTGTTGCTTTGACTTTTGAATCTTCTTCATAAATATTTTGAAGTTTGTCCCGAATATCTTTAGCGTATTTACAATGTGCAACTTTGGTGAATATCGATTCTCCAAGACCATTCAGAAGTGCATTTGTGGATTTGGACTTTTTCTGACCGAGTTTCATTGCTTTATCATTTGTCGACGAAACCGCTGGTGCTTTGTATCCATCTACAATTGATTGCCAAATTTCAAATCCCTATGCCTTTATATATGTCTTCGTCCTTATCATCCAAAATGAATACTTTTGTCCATCAAACTATGGTATTCCATTTTTATACATGTTGTTTCTCTCCATGATCTACCTTTCAGTGGTTAAACTTATTTCTGAAGGAACCTTCTCTGATACCAATTGTTGGATTACAGAGAGGGGGAGGTGAATCAGTAATAGAGCAATCTAATCCTTTTAACCATATAATGCAAGTGTTATATCAATGTAGCATTATCATCCAATATTTTAAGAGTAAGTAAACAATGAACAAATGAACAATCATACACATACACAGTACACCAGTGTTTTTATGTGGAAACCCAAAGTTGGAGAAAACCACATAATGATTTTTCTTATATGTCTTGAAGAATTGCATTCATTGGAAGCACCAAATTCCTTTGTTTTCCAGCTACAACTGGAAGGAGGCTCCAACTCCCTATTTTCTCAGGCTACAACATGAGGGAATATCTAACTCCCCAATTCTCTAGCTACAACCAGAAGGAGGCTACAACCCCCTATGTTCTTCGGCTACAACCACCTGTCCTTGCCCCGTCCAACCGCCCTGACGTATAATTAGAATGATGGAACCACTGTCACACTATCACTGTGAGATATATTGTTGTAAACCTGTACCAATTAACCTGCACCAAACAACTTGTACCAATAACCTAAACCATGCATCAACCTTTACCTAAACCTGTAATCAACATGTATTATAAACAAGTGCATCAACCATACACCAATCTGTGCCAAACAACATGTAATCAACTTGTAACATAAATGAGTGCATCAACCATGCACCAACCTATTTTATGTATTCTAAAATATGTATTCTAACCAACACATTTTGTGTTACTGAATTTGGACTTGTTATGAAGAATTTATGATGTTTTTACCCAAAACACTTGTTTTAGACTAGTTTCAAGACTAGCCACAAACCCTATTTTCCACGGAGTGTAACTCCAAAAATACAATGCCCCACAAGATGAAATTTGTACCACATATACTTGGATATGTTTCCTCAATGTCCTCCCAATTTCACGGTCTGTGTCATTCTAGAAAAAAAGTTATTGCGAAAATGGTGAGATGACCTATAAATAACATACCTTAGAAAGCATCATCAAAAGAATTTATCCTCCCTTGTATTTTGGCCTTCTTTATTTCACCTTCCCTCTGAAATTAGGCTTAGATATCCTTTGGTTACCTCAGTCACCTATAGATATTCAATATTCTCATGTATGATTAAAATGAGAGAGCCTTGCCTCTTATTTATACTCTCCAAGTAGCTTCCTTAGAAGCATCTTCTAGGCCACTTTATCCATATAGTCACCTATGTCCAACTTTTACCAATTTTCCACTTGTCCATGTATCCAATAGCCACTTGACCACTTAACCCATTTTCCTCATTTTAGGGTTAACCTTCTTATAACCACTTTCCATAATTATAAAGTTTTCTATTTACTTTATTATTTAAATAATCCTCCTTGACTTTGTCACTTCACTTTATTATTTAAATAATCCTCTTTGATTTTGTCACTTCAATTTATTATTTGAATAATCCTCTTTGACTTTGTCACTTCACTTTATTATTTGAATAATCCTCTTTGACTTGGTCACTTCACTTTATTATTTGAATAATCCTCTTTGACTTTGTCACTTCACTTTATTATTTAAATAATTTCTTCTTTGCAAGAACATTGACTTCTTTGACCTTTTGGGGTTTCAATCCAATCATATGAGGGTCCTTCAACTTCGTAAGTCCATAAATCTCAAACTGTGAGGAGTTATGTGACGTTCAACATACCACCAGAAATGGCATGCCATGTAATATCCATATAGAATAGTATTAGCTGCAAATATATCAAAATTCATACCATTATACATCAAACAAACTTGGGTCCATTACCTAAACCTTTGTGCTACCAGAATTCACTACCAGACATTCTTCAAGGTGTTGGCATGTTTATAGGAAGAATGTGCTTGTCATTGATGGCAAGAAAAACAGAGAATCAAACCTCGAGAGCACAGAAGACAAGAAATCTTATAAGAGATAGTGGTTTCCAGACGAGGTCCAAGAGATAGATGTGCAAAAGGAGAAAAGGTCGAGACCCGTGAACACTTAGAAATACTTATAAGTTGGAGAGATCAGAAGCTGAGGAGGAAGAATGATAGTGGTCGTTGGATCACCGATCCAGAGGACCAACAGTCGTCGAATTGATTTTAGTGGAAGGAAAGGATAAGTAAGGGTTGATATCTGATATCTTGATCACCTGAATTTCTGTCAGCCATTTGATTGATTTAAGTGGAAGGACAGGATAAGCAAGGGCTGAGATATGATATCTTGATCACCCAAATTTTCGTCATTCGTCGGATCGTAATAAGTGGAAGGACATGATAAGTTAGAATAAGGGCACGCTAATATCAACGGTCGATAATCAAGCACTCAGATCTTCGGTTGACATGCCATATCAGACCCCCCCATAGCTTTTTTCCTTTAACCGTGGGGGTGTGTCTGATTTGGTGGTATTTCCCATGTGGGACTGTCATATGTGTCACCTTCTTGTCAACTCAGACCCCCCTCACTCATTACAACTTACCACCTAACCCCCCCTCTGAGAAAACCACCAAACCACTCATACATACCACCTTCAGAATTTGACGTCACACTCCACTACCCAATACACGTCACACTCCACTACCGTGCTCTGCCACCACCTCCACTACACTACCTACACGTCTCACCCACGTCAGCAGACCACCTCGGTAAGGACATGTGGTAGACCACGTCAACAAGGACATGTGGAAGACCACACCAACAAGTACACATGGCATAATCAGATGATGACAAGTGTCAAGAGGAAATTGGCTTGTTCCATGTCAACAAGTGTCGTAAGCAAGATACGTCACTCTGGGAGATTTACTTCAGAATTTTCATCACCAACTAATGTAAAAATTCCCAAAGTCTTGAAGGATGAATGTCAAAAGTCGCTCTTAGTTGTCCGATCTGAATATCACTTCAGGTGCACTCTCATTCATTGATCTAGTTCAGTGGAAGGACAGTGTAAAAAGACAACAAGCAGTCTCCATCGCCTATGACTTATTCAGTAGGTGACCACTCAGGAGGAGAATGAAGCAGCGATTAGCCTAAAAGTCTTGAAGTCTTGAACACCGAAGACCCGAAGAAGACCCTGGTCATTGATCGCCATGAGGGGTACGTGTCAGAAGATTATGCATTTGGGTGAAAGAGATTCAAGAGAAACAAGTGCATAGAAGTTGAAACTCTCAAAGCCCAAAGTGACGAAGTCACTCATGATTTTTGATTGTGCCAGAGGGTACGTGTGAATATATCATTGACTCCAGGTGAAAGTGTTCAAGGAAAAGAAAAGCTCCGAGGAGTCGAAAAGGATGAAGTCTCGGAGTGGAGGATAGACGTTGGATTAAAGAGGACAAATGTCAACAAATCTATTTGAAATCTCTGGAGTCTAGAGACCCGAAGGATATCTCGACAGTTAATTTGAGAGGGACACATGTCAATGTATCTTCCACTCCAGAATATTGGCGTACAGAGGAAAGCAGGGGTTGAAATTTTAAACTCTTGGAGCCCGGATCACAAATTAAATCACAGTCTTCGATTTAAGAAGGCTAGATCTGATCCGTCAGTTCAGGAGCATCGTCAAGTTCATGAGATCGGTAGTCCCATTGCATTTCGGGGATTGAAGGTGCGCTAACTTTAAAAATATGAAGGTGGGACAAAATTGAAACCACGTTTTGGAGAAAGGACACCTGGAGGCTCAGAAGTTAGGCCTGTGGTCACAACCATGGTCACATCAGCGAAGGTTAAGGGAGGAGCTAGCACTTCGCTAGGATCCACTTCAGATATCGAGAGTTGGGAGAATCTAGATGTCTCATATCAAGATTCCTGAAGTCGTGAGTCACAAATCGCTTGTTGGTTAGGCGTATAGTCACTGTCGATGGTCACATGAAGGAAGGGGCTTAGAATCGAAAGAATCCAAAATGACTGGTTGGAACTGACAGAGAAGACAAAGAGATACGACTACCAGAGAATCCAAGGAATATTTGGATAACAACCACTGATGATGAAAAGATTTAGAATAAACACCAGAGAAGATGAAGAGTTGTAATGATGATCTCATAGAGAACTTGGCATGAGAAAGACATGAAGAATAGAGAAGAGAGTGTTCTTTTTCGAGAGTGATGCATGTGGGCAGGATGAGACAGAGTGCATAATCTAAAGGGGAGATCCATGGCACAATAAATAGTATGCAGAGGCAACACAGAGTATAAAAGGTAGAAGAGAAGATGAACAATAGTGGTGTTGAACGCAGGAGGAAAAAGAGAAGAGCATAGAAGTTGAACGATGCAAAAGAAAAATAGAGTATAGGAGATATGGAGTTGTAACATACCATATCAGAGACAGAGAAAGTAAGTGAAGTTTTGTAAGATTCATTCAGGGTGGTAGGGTGGTGCTAGGGAGGATTGCAATCCTCTAAATTCTATTTGGTGCTAGAAGATATTCTGGGACTTGGTGCCAAAGAAATCTGAGAGTTGGTGATCTTTGCAAGTTGTAGCTTTCTATCAGAGGTTGTAGCCTCATATTTGAGTTGGAGCTCAAAGACTATGATGTACATGAAAGTTGGATCTTGATTGACATTCTAAGAATAAGAGGTTTTCACCCTTTTGGGTTTCCTCATGAAAATCATTGTCTTTGTGTATTCTATGTAATTGATCAAATATTGTATATCTATGCATGTTAAGTTATCAACAACACATTAAATAATAATCTAGAACGAATCAAAAAATAAAAGGAAAGGTTTTAAGCTTATATACATAATTGATTCACCCCACCCTCTCAGTTATATTTCCAACAATTGGTATCAGAGTCGGTGCCTTTGATCAAAGATAGATCCATAAGCTTGAACATGACTAGTCATGATGGAATTTCAACTAATAGAGCCCCTGTGTTTGATGGAAGAAACTTTGCCTTCTGGAAAATAAGAATGAGAAAACATTTAATGTATTTGGGTGTTGATGTTTGGGATGTCACTGAAACAGGATATGTGAAGCTTGTAGTATTGGCCTCCAAAGATGATAAGCTGGAGTTTAGCTTTAATGCAAAATAAATGAATGTCATCCTCAATGGAATTGTTGAAGCCAAGTTTTTCAAAGTAATGCACTGTGATTCAACAAAAGTTATGTGGGACAAGCTGATAAGTAGTTATGAAGGTAATGAAAAGGTGAAAGACGCAAAACTTCAGACTCAAAGACTAGAATTTGAGCAATTAAAGATGGATGAAGATGAAACTATTAGTAAGTGCTTCTTATGTATAGAAGAACTTATCAACACTATGAAAGGCCTAGGTGAAACAATAGATGAATGTTTTCTAGTCTAGAAAATATTAAGATATTTTCCTGATAGATTTAACTCAAAGGTCTCTGCTATAGAGGAAATAGTTGATCTCAAAATGTTGACACTAGATCAATTTCTTGGAACCCTAAATATTTATGAAATGACAATCACCAAATGTAAATCCACTACAAGAGAGGCATATTTTAAAGTAGAGAAAAACACATACTCTGATATAGATGAGATTAAAGAAAACTTTGTGAGAAGACTGAAGAAAGGATCAGGCAAATACAAAGTTAAACTTCCCTTCAAATGTTTCAATTGTGGTAAGATAGGCCATTTTTCATCTAAGTGTCCTCACAAAAGAAAGGATCAGACATATGATGATGAAGAGAAGCACAAACACAAGAAGGTCTATAAAGAGAATAATTTTAAGAAGAAAATCCTTTGTGTAAACAATGATGATGATCCCTCAAATGATGAAAGAAGTGACTCTTCTATTGAAGATAAAATAAATGATATCATGCTAATAGATTTAGAATATCTAAACAATGAAGATACATGAAGTGAGTTCACTGATTGTGAAGCAATAGTAGATCTTGAAGGAGAACTTGCCAATGTCATGGAAGAGATTGATAGACTTGGAGAAAAGAAAAGAAAACAAAAATAGTTACTCTCAGGTATGAGAAAACATACAATGAACCATCCGAATAAATTGGTTTGTTGAAGGTTAAGTTAGAAGAATATAAGAATATTGAAGACTTCCTCAAACAATAATTGAAGGAAGCTAAAACAAAAGGTGAAAAATTGGAAGATGAAGTAGTGACTATCAGAAAAGATCTAGAGAAATTTCATGCCTTATATCATTAGAGTCTGACAAGTATTAAAGCCTCAAAAGGACTAGCTCCATTCTGAATCAGCAAAGGAATTGAAAGTTGAAAATTGGTTTGGGTTATGAAGAGGGAACAAGTAGTGGTTAGCCAAGCAACAAAGAATCCATCAATTTTGTCAAATCTACAACCATTGACAACAACAAACCTGTAGAAACAAAGTAAGAGATTTGGTCACCAAGGAGGAGTGAAGGAAAAGCTACCAGAACTGAATATGTAGAACAAAGAAATAATACACCCTTTGCTCAAGGAAATCATCAACATGGAAGAAATCGACCTGCTCAAAGAAGACAATCATTTTCCAGGTACAAATATTTTTTCTATGGATATTGTTCTTACTGCTCTAACTTTGGCCACAAAGATGTAAATTGTTCTTTAAGATTTAGACATGAGAAATCAAGATAGCCAAGGAATAAATATCTGCCACAACAAAGAATGAGACATCCAAGTAACAAACAACTACATATTACAAATGATGTGATGGTTGGGAAAAGGGTGTAGATTACACATAACAATAGTTATGGTCCTTTATTCAATGAACCAGAATGTTACATCTTCCATAATTATGGACATAAAGCTGCAGAATGATGCTTAAAAAACTATAAGTCAAATTCAAATAATAGATCTGAAAACATCAAGGTTTGGAAGAAGAATGAAGATAACAAGTGTGGATTAGTGTTGTCAGCTCAAAGACAAAAATACACCTAGTATATTGACAACAGATGCTCCAGTCATATGATAGGTGACAAAAGTAAGGTCATGTTACTCAAAGAAAATAAATCAGGGAATGTGACCTTTGGAAATGATGCTCTAGGAAATATCAAAGGTAAATGTCTAGTAAGCTTAAGTAATGGAAGAAGCAAATCTCAAGATGTATTATTTGTTGATTGTTTAAAGTATAATCTTCTTAGTGTCAGTCAGATATGTGACAAAGAATGTGAAGTCACTTTTACTGCTAAGAATTGTAAAATAAAGACAATAAACAGAGGAGAGATGATTGAAAAAGGGGTTCGAACTAAAAACAATGTATATGTTATGAAGGAAGATAAGGAGAAATGTCATTTAAGAAAACTTGATGAAAGTTGGTTATGGCATAGAAGGCTTGGACACCTGAATTTTGATCATATTGTCAAACTGAATAATGAAGGCGCTCTGAAAGACCTTCCAAGAATCTCTAAGCCTAATGACTATGTATGTGAATCATGTCAAATGGAGAAGCTAACTCGTGCTCAATTGAAATCGAAGAGTTTCACATCTTCAGATAAGCCACTTCAAATTGTTCATATGGATCTGTGTGGACCAGCGTGAAAGGAAGGAACTGGAGGGGAACGTTTCTTTATGCTAGTCATTGATGAATTCTCCAGACTTACGTGGGTTTCTTTTTTGAGAGAAAAATCTAATGCATTTGAGAAGTTCAAAAATTTTACGGCATTAGCTAAGAATCAGACATGAAGGAAGTTAAAGGCAGTTTGCTCAGATAGGGGAGGAGAATTTATGTCAAGATATTTCAAAGAATTCTGTGACAGACATGGAATTAAAAGAGAATATACTATTCTAGGTACTCCTCAACAAAATGGAGTTGTAGAACACCAAAATAGATCAGTTCAGTAGAGGGCAAGGGCTATGATGAGTGAAAGGGACATTTCAAAAACCTTCTGGGTAGAGTTTGTTCACATGACTGTTCATATTCTAAACAAAGCACATCTAAGGCCAAACAATGATAAAACTCCATATGAGTTGTGGTTTGGTCGACCTGCATCAATCAAGCACTTGAAAGTATTTGGAAGTAAATTCTACATCAAGAATAATGATGATCATTTGGGAAAATTTGATAGTAGAGCTGATGAAGGTATATTATTAAGATATGAAATGAACAATAAAGGATACAGATGCTTTAACAAAAGAACGCATAAATTAGTAGACTGTATTGATGTTCGAATTGATGAAGAAGATCCTATAAAAGATCAACAGAGAATAAGCACTAAGCCAGATGAGAAAGATGATGAGAATGATGAAGATACAGAACAACAAATCTCAGAGTCACAAGAAGATGATAAATCAGGTGGAGAAGACACACCCAGACAAGAAGAGTTAGGACAACAATCAACATCAAATCCTTCCTCCAAAATTACTCAAAAGAATCATCTTGAAAGTCAGATAATTGGTGAGAAAGACAAAGGTGTACAAACCAGGAGAAGGATAATCAAAGACACTAAGAAATCACATATATCCTTCATTTCCATGGTGGAACCTAAGAAATTTAATGAAGCTAGTAAAGACGTTGTTAGCGACATTTCTTGTCCTAGGCACAAGAGTGTTCGGGCCTGCAAGTTGCACGAGAAGCACCCGAGAGCAGCAGGGAAAAATCTCATTAAGGCTTCCAAGCACATAAGAGGGTGAAGTTATGATGTTGACGATCTAGATTCATCCACAAGGGTAGATCAACGGTCATCGAGATATCGGGGCTACCAAGTTAAATGTTATATAGCGTCAGAAAAAGCGCCTATTTTTCAAGGCCAAATCCAGGTCGTCCGATCCAGCAACACATAGCGTGAGATCAATTCGGCATATCGACATTCGGGAGTTTGAAAGGTGAAAGTCCCTCGTCATCTCACATCTCGAAACCCTGAACCCTGGAGTGCCGAAAGCGCCCAGAGTCGGGCCTGCTGTATCGCGAAGCAGCCTCAGTCGTTCATCCACAGGAGACACCTGGCACGCGATTAGGCTCCTCGCCTTTTTTCCCATTGCAATTTCAAAATGAAAGAAACAACCCATCATATTCCTGATGCGCAAGGTGTTGGGAGTGTTCGGGACCCGAGCCCACAGTATCATCGGGAGAGCTCAGAACCGTCAGATCTAGAGGGACGCGTGGCACCAACTCAAGCCATCTCGGCGTTTCGCTCATCATGATTTTAAGAAGCATGGATCAGCCCCTTCTTATTCGTGACTGCTGAAAGTGTTTTGGGAATAGACACAGGGTCATGGCCCATGGTCACTTGGGAAAGAAAGGAGCTATGCAAAAAGGGGGCCAAGGGCGTTGAGCCTAGTCGTCGAAAGGATGATCGTGATCTCCATGTGCCATCTGATCCGACCTTGATCCTAGTTTTCACCTGGAGTAAATAAAGACGAGAAAGGGTGGTTGAAACCTATCCTGAGGAATTAAGTGCAGAGTATGGATAATCTGGCAAGCGGTCTACTCGAGAGGGTCTCGTGTACCCATTTTTCTGAAGAAGCCATGCCGAGTCTTCGACCAGTCAGAGGAAGTCTGCACACACTAGCCCGACACTTAATGGCTCAGTTACTCCCCTATAGGAGCCATGCGCAGTTAAGGTGGCGTCTGACAAAGAAGACCCATCCGAATTCGGTTGAAAGGACACTAAGCCACGGATGACTGAGAATGCCGCTGTTGGGCAAATTTTCTGAGTATATGAAATCAGTCTTTGTATTTTGTAAAGCATTGATGGTTGAGCAAGGTTCCCTATGGTAGACTTTAATGAAGCACTGTTTTCCTGGTTATGTCTGGACTCTTGAGACTTCTTGTCTTATGAATGTCAGTTTTTCTTTCGCGTCTTTGTTTACACTGTATTAGAATGACTTGAAATTGAAGAATCCAGTCGAGTTGTAACTATTATAGGATGATGTAGAATTTTATCACTGTAACAGTTGCATGGTTTCTAATCGGTCCCTGTGATTTTCTTAGCACTGAATGACTTGGAATTGGAGAATCCAGTCAAGTCCCCCCTTTTAGCTTCTCGAAGCTCTGAATTAGAGGATCTCGCATTCGGAGTTTTTCTTCTACAAATTACCGAAAGGCCTGTTGCCTGAGGTAGTTTGTCCACTCCTCTCACCAAGTCTTCAACCTGCTCATTTTCAAATCAATCCACTGACTGAAGTTAGATCAAGATATCCTTTATTCCTCGCATGTCGGACCCAATCCCTGAGTTTAAGTGTTATCTTCCCGAGTCTCTACCCATATGATCACCCATTAAAACTATCGTGACATAAAAAACTGATGGGTGTCGGGCTCTGCTCCTATTGCAATCAAGGAGTGATTTCCGTCACCAACAGACGCAAATTGGTTAAAACCAATGAATGAGGAATTGGACCAGATTGAAAAGAATGACACTTGGGAACTCGTTCCTAGGCTAGCAAATAAAAATTTAATAGGATCCAAATGGTTCTACAAAAGCAAGATGAATGAGCAAGGAAATACTGTAAGAAATAAAGCTAGATTGGTCTACAAAGGATATGCTCAAATAGAAGGACTGGATTTTGATGAAACATTTGCGCTCGTAGAAAGATTAGAAGCTATTAGAATGTTTCTTGCCTATGCATGTCATAAACAATTTAAATTCTATAAAATGGATGTCAAGTCAGATTTTCTAAATGGAGATCTAAAATAAGAAGTCTATATGGAACAACTAGAGGGTTTCCAACTGTTAGATAACCCTGACTTTGTCGGCAAGATAAAGAAAGACTTATATGGGTTGAAACAAGCTCCTCATGCCTGGTATTACAGACTAGATAAGTATCTTCAAGACAAAGGGTTCAAGAGAGGAACAATTGACAACAATCTATATATCAAAATAGAGGGTAATGATTTTCTCATTGTGTTGGTCTATGTAGATGACATCATCTTCAGAAGCAATAATGCTTCATTGGTACAATGGTTTGCTTCTGACATGCAGTCTGAATTTGAAATGTCTATAAAAGGGGAACTGTCATTTTTTTTTGGTCTACAAATTACTCAGAGGTCTAAAGGAATATTTCTTTCTCAGGAGAAATATCTAAGAGAAATGTTGAAAAGGTTTCAAATGGAGGATTCTACACCTATGAGCACACCTATGGTCATTGGATGCAAGTTAATAAAGGATGATGACTCACCTGATGTTGATCAGAGTTCATATAGGTCTATGATAGGAAACATATTGTACATCACAACATCCCGTCGAGACATAATGCATGTTGTTGGAATGGTAGGAAGGTATCAGGTTGCACCTAAACAGAGTCATTTGTTAGCTGTCAAAAGAATATTCAGATACTTGAAAGGAAAAATGAACTATGGCCTATGGTATCCTAGGAATCCAAATTTTCAAATATCAGTCTATTTATATGTTGATTGATCTAACTTCGTGGATGAAAGGAAAAGCATGAGTGGAGGTGCATTCTTCTTAGGAGATTCTCTTGTAGAATGGTTGAGCAAGAAGCAAGGTTCCATTTCCTTATTGACTACAGAAGTTGAATACATTGTAGCTTCCACTTGTTGTACCCAAGTATTATGGATGATTCAGACACTTGTAGACTTGGAGGTAAAGTATAATGCATCGATCCCAATTCATTGTGATAATACTAGTGCAATTAGTATGTCAAAGAATCTTGTATTTCATTCCAAGACCAAGCATATACCCATCAAGTATAACTTATTTAGGGAATAGGTAACCAACACTATTTTTTCTTTGCATTATATTCCATCCAAAGATCACATTGTTGATATCTTCACTAAACCGCTTACAAAAGCTTAGTTTGAGTATCTACGCCAGAAGTTGGGTGTGACCCTGTTATCAAGTTAAAATAATCTATTTGATTAGGGGGAGAGTGCTCCTAGTATATATGATTGAGGGGAGCACAAAGTCACTCTCTGTTTTCTTTGACATTGATGTCAAAGGGCGAGAAAAAGGTGTTGTTTGTATGCTACAGTTGGAGGTCTAAGAAGAATAGTCCAGCCTTTAAGGGGTTGCCATCAATGCCAAAGGGGGAGATTGTTGGCATGTTTACAGGAATAATGTGCTTTTCATTGATGGCAAGAACAATAGCGAATCAAACCTCAAGAGTGAAGAAGACAAGAAATCTCAGAAGAGATAGCGGTTTCCAGACGAGGTCCAAGAGACAAACTCATAGGAGGAGAAAAGGTCGAGACTCGCGAACACTTAGAAAGCCTTCTAAGTCAGAGAGATTAAAATTTTAGGAGGAAGAGCGACAGTGGCCATTGGATCACCGATCCAGAGGACCAAAAAACGTTAGATTAATTTAAGTGGAAGGAAAGGATAAGCAAGGGCTGAGGTATGAGATCTTGATCACCCAAATTTTCATCATCCATCGGATTGATTTAAGTGGAAGGACAAGATAAGCAAGGGTTGAGATCTGAGATCTCGATCACCCGAATGTTCGTCAACCATCGGATCGAAATAAGTGGAAGGACAGGATAAGTTAGAATAAGGGCATGCTAATCTTAGCGACCTATAATCGGGCACTTAGATATACGGTCGACAGGGCATATCGGNCCGTGGGGGGAGGGTCCAAGTTGGTGGTATTTCCCATGTGGGACCCTATTACATGTCACCTTCTTGTCAACTCGGACCCCCCTCACTCATTACCACTTACTGCCTAACCCCTCCTCCGAGAAAACCACAAAACCACTCATACAGACCACCTCGAGATTTTGACGTCACACTCCACTACCCGCTACACGTCACACTCAACTAGAGCACTCTGCCTCCACCTCCACTACACTGCCTACATGTCTCACCCACGTCAGCAGACCACCTCAACAAGGACATGTGGAAGACCACATCAGAAAGGACATGTGGAAGACCAGATCAACAAGTATGCATGGCATAATCAGATGATCACAAGTGTCAAGAGGAAATTGGCTTGTGCCATGTCAACAAGTGACGTAAGAAAGACACATTACTCCTAGAGATTTTCTTCAGAAGTTTCATCACCAAAAAATATCAAAAGTCCCGAAGTCTTAAAGGATGAAGGTCCAAATTTTCTCTCAATCATCCGATCTGAAGATCACTTCAGGTGCATTCTCAACCATTGATCTAGTTTAGTGGAAGGAAAATGTAAGTGGAAGGGTTAACTGACAACAAGCGATATCCATTGCCTAAGACTTGTTCAACAGGTGACCACTCTGGAGGAGAATGAAGTAGTGATTATCCTAAAAGTCTCGAAGTTTTGAACATTGAAGACCCGAACAAGACCCTGGTAGTTGATCACCAGGAGGGGTACGTGTCATAAGATTATGAATTCATGTGAAAGCGGTCTGGGAGAAATGAGTGCATAGGAGTTAAAACTCCTAAAGCCCGAAGTGTCGAAGTCACTCATGATCGTTGATCGTGCAGGAGGGTACATGTCAATATATCGTTGACTCTAGGTGAAAGCGTTCATGGAAAAGCGAAGCACCGAAGAGTCGAAAAGGCCAAAGTCCCAGAGTAGAGGATAGCCATTGGATTAAGGAGGACAAATGTCAACAGATCTTCCATTTCATAAGATATCTAGTCAGAAGAAATGAGAAGCTGATATTTTAAATCTCTGGAGTTCGGAGACTCGAAGGAGATCTCGACCATTAATCCGAGAGGGACACATGTCAATAGATCTTCCACTCCGGAAGATTGGTGTACGGAGGAAAGCAGGGGTTGAGATTTGAAACTCTCAGAGCCTGGATCACGAAGTAAATCATAAACTTCGATTTAAGAAGGCTAGATCTGATCTATCAGTTCAGGAGAACCGTGAAGATTGTGAGATCGACGGTCCCGTCGCATTGCGGGGATTGAATGTGTGTGAATTTTAAAAAGATGAAGACGGGCCACAATTGAAACCACGTTTTGGAGAAAGGACACGTGGAGGATAAAAAGTTAGTCTTGTGGTCACAAACATGGTCACATCAGTGAAGGTTAAGGGAGGAGCTAGCATGTTGCTAGGCTCCACTTCAGATATCAGGAGTTGTGAGAATCTAGATGTCTCATACCAAGATTCCCAAAGTTGCGAGTCACAAAGCGTTTGTTGGTTAGGCGCATGGTCACCATCGATGATCACGTGAAAGAAGGGGCTTAGAATCCAAAGAAGCCAAAATGACTAGCTGTAACTAACAAAGAATACGAAGATTTACGACTGCCAGAGAAGCCAAGGAATCTTTGGATAATGACCATTGATGATGAATAGATTCAGAATAACCACCAGAGAAGACGAAGAGTTGTAATAATGATCTGGAAGAGAACTTAGCGTGAGAAAGACATGAAGAACATAGAAGAGAGTGTGGTTTTTTTAGAGTGATGCATGTGGGTAGGACGAGATGAAGTGCATAATCTAAAGGGGATATCTGTGGTGCAGTAAAGAGTATGTAGAGGAAACACAGAGTATAAAAGGTAGAAGAGAAGTTGAACAGCAGTGGTGTTGCGTGCAGGAGGAAAAAGAGTAGAGCATAGAAGTTGAACGATGCAGAAGAAGAAGAGAGTATAGAAGTTGAAGAACGCAGAGGAGACATGGAGTTGTAACAAACCATATCAGAGACAGAGCAAGTAATTGAAGTTTTGTAAGATTCATTTAGGGTGGTAGGGTGGTCCTAGGGAGGATTGCAGTCCTCTAAATTCTAGTTGATGCTAGAAGATATTCTGGGAGTTGGTGCTTCCATCTAGTTGGTGCTAGAGAAATCTGAGAGTTGGTTCTCTCTGCAAGTTGTAGCTTTCTATCAGAGATTGTAGCCTCATATTTGAGTTGGAGCTCAAAGACTATGATGTACATGAAATTTAGAGCTTGATTGACATCCTAAGAAGAAGAGGTTTTCACCCTTATGGGTTTCCTCATGAAAATCAGTGTCTCTGTGTATTAAGTGTGATTGATCAAATATTGTATATCGATGCATGTTAAGTTGTCAACAACACATTAAATAATAATCTAGAATGAATCAGAAAATAAAAGGAAAAGTTTCAAGATTATATACATAATTGGTTCACCCCCCCCCCCCTCTCAGTTATATTTCCAACACAAGGGTTGACATCAATGAAAACCAACCCAATTAATCAACAACTATAGTATCCTGACCAACAACGGGTAACTCTGTTAGGGTTTTATATCCTAGGGGATTGATCATCTCTGGGAATATCCCAAAGGTTCGGTAAGGATGGTATGTTAGAGTACCTGTGAATGTATATGCCATTTGTGGTCAGTAGTGGTAGCTCCATTAGGATTTTATATCCTAGGGAATATTATGATTCTTGGGAAGATCCTAAAGGTCCAGTAAGGACAATCTATCAGAGTACAATATGGTATCTTGTTAGGATTTTATATCCTATGAAATCTTATGATTATTGGGAAGATCCCGAAGGTCCGGTAAGGACAAACTATCAGAGTACAACATGGTATATTGTTAGGATTTTATATCCTAGGGAATATTATAATTCCTAGGCAGATCCCGAAGGTCCGATAAGGACGGTCTGTCAGAGTACCACAAAATGTTATTTTTGCACCTACCTCGTATTGTTTCCATATGCTGATGATGTTGTTGTTTCACCCTTGCGCTGATGATGTTGTTATTTCAACTTCATGTTTATGATGTTGTTGTTTCAACCTCGTGTTGTTGATGATGTTGATTCAGCCTTGTTCTGTTGATGATGTTGTACCTTGTTCTGTTGATGATGTTGTACCTTGTTCTGTTGATAATGTTGTACCAACCTCGTGTTGTTGATGATGGTGTACCAACCTTGTGTTGGTGATATTGTTATTCTAGCTTCATGCTATTGATACTTCAGCTTCATGTTGTTGTTATTGCTGTTGATGATGATGATGCTACTCTAGATTCATGTTGTTTTTTATGATTATGATGATGATTCTACTCTAACTCCATGTTTTGGATGATGATATTGATGAAGAGAAAACTTCCAATCATTTGTAGATGTGTCAGTCAATGTTCCATATGTTGATGATGATGTTTCTCTCTCCTTCTCTTGATGATGTTGTATTGGTTCATGTAAGTAGAATACACTTGTTGTTAAGGGGGAGTATTGAAATATTGTAACTTTGAAGAATATTCTATTTATATTTGAGTTATTATCTTATATATCAAATCCCCTTTTGTAGATTGATCATGTTGGGTATTGTAAAAGATCAAATCCCCTTTTATGAATTGGTCAAACTGTATTTATATAGTGGTATTTGTAAATTCGACCCCTAGGTAATTATAAAGTGGTTTTAGCCACTTCTAGGAGAAGTTGGCTCAACCAAGTGAAGAGACACAACCCTAGAACCATCTCACACTTGTATTTATATGTGAGGTTGGTGTCTCATTTACATTCACTCACTCACTCGTCCAATGCACATCTTTGGAAGGAAGTTGTAGTTGCAGGAGGAAGGAGAAGAGAGGCACATTATCAGTCTTATTTTATTCTTGGTGGTTTGGTCTTAGTCTTGGCATTGTATTGGCAATCTAATATTGATGAAGTTTTGTTGGGTTTTCTCCCCCATGAGGGTTTCCCAGGAAAAAATTCTACGTACCTTGTGATTGTGTTTCTTTCAGTTATCCTCTTTATGATTTTGTTTTGGAAATGCATTGAATGATCATGTAATTTGGAAATAACCTAAGAACAAGAGTAAAACTTAACAAACCCAATGGTATTTTCCTACAACGATCTTGAAATTTCTCCAACTCTCTTCCTCTTGACCTTCCCAACCAAAGGAATGTACCCCTTCATTGATCTCAGTCCCTTGGGCATCCCATTCATTTATTAGGGTATCTCTGGCACATGTAACCAATAATCTCTCTGTTGGGAACTCAAGGGAACTAGCTGCCAGAAAACACTACCAGTAAAAAAAACAACAACACTTGTTGTTTTAGTGAAACTCACCCAAGAGTTCACTCTTCAATCCTGACAACCTGGCTCTTCAATTTCCATCTCCAATACGCTCCAAAAACAATTTAGCATGCTCCAAAATTCTCCCAACCTTCTTAGTTCATCTCATGTTCTCTCTTTTCTTACTTTCCCTCCCTATTCATCCCCAAAACTCCCTGTGGAAAACTGTCTATTCTCCCCTATACAAATTTCATTTATTTTCGCATGATAGTTGACTTCTCACTTTTCCCAATGTTGATTTTATAGCATCCTCATGCTTCCAATAACTATGGATGTCACTTCTACACCCACTGCTGATAGATATTTATCGATTGGGATCTCATACACTTAACCATAAAATATAAGTTATCCCCAATGGTAATAAAATATAGAAATGTGGGTTGAATTAATATCCATAATTAATTTCCTTCTTGTATACCTCTTAGACACTCTTAGGCATTCCCTCTCTTGTGGATAAATCAATCCCCATGTCTGTCCATATTCCTAGCAACTAACATCACATAATATTTATTAAATTTATAAATACAATTTGTGTATTACATCACTTGGCCATAGCCATATTCATATCTCATTATGCATAAATAAAAATGAGGATTATAGTGGGGATGTTACATTCCCCCTCCCCTAAAATTGTGCGCCATCCTCAGTTCACACTATGTTGAAATACATATACAATTTACATCACAATACTTTAAGAATATTTTTTTGCAATTTAACAACTCTATTAGCAGTTTCAAACAAAATATTGTATTCCCTTCAACCTACTGACCCAAGGAATGCACCATTCATTTATCATGATTAACCCAAGGAATGTACCATTCGTTTATCAGGATTAATCCAAGGAATGAGACATTCTTTTATCATGCCCCCTAGCACAGGTTGGTTAGGAATTTCAGATGTGGTTCCAGAACTCTAGTTGCTCATAATGGAATCTTTCATTTTCCTCAAAATTGACAAAACAATGTGGGTATACCTCCTGTATAGTTTTTTCATGCTCCCATGTTGCATATTCAATACCATAGCAGGTCCATTGAACCCTTACCATCCCTATAGCTTTGTTCTGGAGCACTTTGACTTTCCGGTCCAGGATGTATGCTGGTTCCACAAGAAAATCCCCTTCATTTTCCACATGGATCACAGTCCAATCAATTATGTGGTTAGGTTTAGACACATATTTATTTAATAATGACACATGAAAAATATTATGCACTCTCATGGATGTAGAAAATACTAGCATGTATGTAATTGGCCCTATCTTTTATAATATTTCGAATGAACCACAATATCTTACTACCAATTTTGGGCAGCAACCCAATCTTATTGAACTTATCTTTTCTTTCACTTTTAGGAAAACATGTTCACCCACTTTAAAATCTCTAAAAACTATGTTCTTATCTGCATAACTTTCCTGCTTGTTATGGGAAGCCTTTAAATTCTTATTGATATTCACCATCTGCCCATCAATTTCCTTTAATAATTATGTCCTTGTGATACATGTTTGTTGGGTTATCCCAAATCATTGGTGTGTTACATTTCCTGCCATACACAGCTTCAAATGGGATAATTTTTAACGAGGCTTGATACTCATTATTGTAAGAAAATTCCACTACATGGATATAATCTTCCCACTTTGATGGATGGTCCATCACATACATTCTAAGCATGTATTCAATTATTATGTTATTCCTCTCTGTTTTCCCATCTGAATCTAAGTGATAAGTTGTGCTAAGATTTAAATTTTTCCCAAATCCTTTAAACAAACCTTTCCGAAAATTTGAGGTAAAATTTGGATCTTTGCCTAAAACAATTGCCTTATGAACTCCATGTAACCTAAAAACTTCCTTCATGTAAATTTATGCAATATTTGTTGCTTTGTGTGTGGTATTCACATGAATAAAATGTGTTGTTTTTGTTGATTTTTCGACCACCACTATGATGGAATCATGATGCTTCACTGTTTTGGGAAGTTTTGTAATGAAATCAATTGTAACCACTTCCCATTTCCACTCAGAAATGGGTAATGACTGTAGCAGCCCCGTTGAATGTCTATGCTCTTTTTTTACCTTTTGACATTCCAAGTACCTAACTATGTAATTAGCCACTTCCTTCTTCGTTATTGACCAAAAGTATTGGCTTCTTACAACTACAATTGTCTTTTGATATCATGGGTGCCAATCATATGACACATTGTGCATTTCCATCAACACTGCATTTTTTAGCTCTCCTAAATTTGGCACATATATTTTTCCCTTATACAATAGGATTCCATCATCTTTCAACTCATAAAAATTAAATTTCTACTATAAATTATCTTATTGTAATATTTATTTTATTTTTACATATTGTTGGTATGAATTTTCAGCCTCTAAAATTCTATCTTTTAAATTTGTGTTGAACATGCTAATGGTTGAAATATGCACTTCATGTGCTCTTCTACTAAGTTCATCATCCACTTGATTTTCCTTTCCTTTTATGTGTTTAATTTCAAAGTCATACTCACTCAGGAATTTCAACCATCTAGTTTGTCTAGCATATAATGTTGGCTTTCCAAACAAATTCTTCAAACCACGGTGCTCGTTCTTATCTCAAAACTTCAACCCATGACGTAATGTCTCAACTTTTTTAATGAATGGACAATTTATTCCAACTCTAAGTCATGTGTAGAATGATTCCTATCATGCTCCTTCAATTTTATAGACTCATAGCATACCACATGATCCTTTTCACTGAGGACTCCACTGAGCCCTTCCTTGCACACATTCGGGCACACTACAAAGACTCCATTTGGGTCCGCAATCTTCAGTATTGGTGCACTTATCAAAATATATTTCAATTGTTGAAAACCTTCTTCAAATTTGGGAGTCCATTCAAATTTCACTCACTTCTTTTGCAAAGAAATCATTGGGTTTGAAATCTTTGAAAACCCATTTATGAATCTTTGGTAATAACCAACAAGACTCATAAAAGATCTGACCTCTATGACATTTCTTGGTGTTGTCCGTCCTATAATGAAATCTTTTGATAAAATATGCACTTACTTAGCTTGGCATACAACTTATGTTGTCTCAAAACTTGCAACACCATTCTTAAATGTTGCTCATGCTCTTCTTCTGTCTTAGAGTAGACTAGAATATCATCCAAGAAAACAATTACAAACTTGTCCAAGTACTCCTTGAACACCCCATTCATCAGAAACATGAAAACTGTTGGGGAATTTTATATCCCAAATGGCACTATTGTAAGCTCATAATGCTCATATATTTTTCTAAACATTTTCTTACTAATTTCCTCTTCTTTTATCCTCACTTGATGATATCATGATCTCAAGTCAATATTGGAAAAGATATTTGAACCTTTCAGTTGATCAAAGAGATCATCAATCCTTGGAAAATGATATTTTTTCTTTATTGCGACGTTATTCAACTGCATGAAATCAATACATATCCTTAAGGTTCCATCCATATTCTTTATAAAAAGTATTGGGGTTCCTCAAGGTGACACACTCGGGTGTATATATCCCTTCTTTAACAACTATTCAAGCTTCATTTGCAACTCTTTTAATTATGGTGTTCCCATTCTATAATGTGTCTTGGACACAGTGGAAGCTTCTAGAACCAAATTAATAGAGAAATCAATGCCTCTCTTTGTTGGAAATATTGGGATCTCCCAAAAAATATCTTCAAAATATTTGAATACTAGATGGTCTTCAATACTTGTTGTCCCTTCCATATGGGCTGAAAAACATTGAAATCCTTTCCCAAAACTCTGTTTCAGTTACATGGCTCATATTTCTATAACAACTACAGCTCTTGGAATGCCTTGAATAATTCCTTGCTTCCCTTATTCATCAAGACAAGTTATGGTCTTGTTGTAACAGTCTAGAACAACATGGTGTTTTTCGAACCAATCCATGCCAATTAGACAATCATATGAACCCAATGGTATGATTTTCACATCCACCTTTGTGTTGAGTCCATTCATGTCTATTTGACAATATTTAACCAACTCATTGATCCTTCTCTTTGCCCCTATGGATAACTGAACTAACCAAGATTTATTATGCTTAATCCTTTGCAAGTGAAATCTTTTAACAATGTTAGAATTAATGTAACTATGTCTAGTTCCATAATAAATTAAAATTTCTATGGGTTGGCTATCAATCTTACATTCCAATTCAATCATGGGGGATTGATACTCTGCTTGCTTGTTGTCCAAGGATGCATAAATCCTTGACATTCTTCCTCCCATGTATTCAATTGTTTCAACCTCATGAATTTTGTGGACAGTCCTCTTTTTTTCACTTTTGTGAGGGAAGTCCCTGTATAAATGATTTCTATCACATCCCCAACATTGTATATGACGCTTCCTTGGCCTTTTCCCAACTGAAACTATTTTTTTTTTATCATTTTGGGTTGATTGTCCTTGCCGATTTTCTTGAAAAAGGGTTTCTTAAATCCTTTCTACCTTTTCTCTTTCTTACCCTTCATCTTGCTATTCTAAATCTTTTGTAATATTGACATCCCTCTGCTCTACTCATAAATATGTCTCTCTCTCCTTATGGTCTCCTCCAAGGAGTTGGGGTTATCATATTGTATCTTTTCATTGTATAAAGAGGGTAACCCACTTAAAAACCTTTGGATTTTGACCTTTTCATCCTTTATGAAGTCCACATACTTCAACAATTCAAAGAACATTTCCTCATACTCATCAATTGTCATGTTTCCCAACTTTAGTTAAAAGAACTATTTCATCTTTCTTTCATAATAATGCTCAAACTTTAAACTTCCTCCATGACACCTTCCTCTCATCAAGGTGTTTTGTTTGCTTAAGTTCATCCCACCACATGGATACCTTTCCTTGCAAATGGTAGGTTGCAATTCTTGTTTCTACCCTGGAGGGATATTAATCATGTAGCTGGAAATATTTATTCATTTCCAATAGCCAAGCCTCGAACTCTTCTCCCTTCCTATACTCAACATTGAAAGTAGGTGGCTTGGTTTTTCTAATTTCACATTGAAATATGTCTCCCTCAGGCCTTCTCTTTTGTCTCCTCACAGGGGACATACTTGGGTTGCTTCCTGGCCCTTAACTTGCATGAGTTCTCCTAGTGGTTTCTTTGGTTAATGATGACATATATTTATGCTCCTTGACTACCTTCCATTCCCATTCTCATATTTTCTACTATGGGATCTGGATGATGTCACTTGTCTAGCACTAACTGCTTGCTTTGTGTCAGAGTTTTTATTGGCTTACTTCTACAACATGTTCAAGCTCTAAAGTATCTCTTCTTGAAGCTTCGTAATATTCTCATAATCTTCCCTATAACTTTGGAATTCTCTCTGTAGGATTCTCATAGTTACAGGCTCCTACCTCTCTCTTCTTCCATTAGATTATGTCTCAACATTTCCCATGATGACATATATCCCTCTAAATTCCTGATCTCCATGACTGTAGGACCCTTGGGAATATTCCATGGATGTGGTTCTCATATAGGAACCAAAATTCCTTCTCGTACCTCTAAATTCTGCAAGAAAATGTGTATGCAAATAATTTTTTGTTAGACAAAAATATATACATACACAATTATGGAAAACAATACACAAGTTTTCCTACTCTTTAATGCCACCAATCATCCTCTTTTGAATTGACTGTAACTTATGCCTCCCAAATCAATTTTCTAGGTTGTTAGATGGATTATCCCATCCAAGATCTTTCCAATGACTTATTTCTTTCTCAATTGTGATTTGTCACTATAAAGTTATGACCATTTGAATATTACTAATTTGACCATTTTTATACATTCTTCATTTTGGTGCAAATATTCTCAAACACCAACTTTTGCCACATGTAAAATTAAAATTATTAAGAATTGGAGAAACTTTTGTATGTTACATAGATAAAAATTATTATATGGAACTCATAACAACTCTCATATTGTCATTATGATGCTCCGGTAAAAAACTACAACAATATGGAAATGACAACTTTGTCCTTTTTCACCCCTTTTTCCAGACTTAGATTTTTTAGCCAAACAGGCTATCTCCCAAATGGTGCACTTCAAGAAACGTTTCACTAAATGAAATTTTTTTTCTTGGTGAGTACAAAAAATGTCGAGTAAATAAATTTTTCCATATTTGTCATCTGGGGACACTTTTCCTCTAAAAATCCCAAAAATACCTAAAAAGTGGCTCAGAATAGTGAATTTTGCCCTGTTTTAGCATCCCCATTCCAAACCCCTTTGGTTTTATTCAACTCCATCCTAGGTTATTTCCATGCCTACTTTTTTGGACTCTGTCCAAGAATTCTAGCTAAATCTAAACCTCTTCTAATGATCCGGACCTAGATCTTTAAAAACCACTATTTTGCACTTTCTAAAAAATCCAAGAAGAAATGGGAAATGGTCCTCTATAGAACTTCTGCAACCCTCCTTATCACAAAAAAAAACTAGGAGTTTCATCTCATTTTGAGTTACTATGCTCCTGTTATGGATAAAATAAGATTTTGTCTCTAGATTTGTTTTTTTGACGTTGTGGAACGGTTTTGCCTATTTTGCATCCTTGCTATTGTGGCTAGTGATGTGGAATTATGGATCCATGTGGAAATCTGAAATGATTCCATGTCACCCTCATATCCTTCCTTTTCATCCTTCTCTCTCTCTTTCTCCTCTTTCTCTTATGCTAACCTTAAGCATTAATACAATATTAATATTTTGCAGGCCCCACCTGCCCAGTTGGTACTCATATGACCTCGAATGGGACAAGGGTCTCAACTTGACTGAAAAAATCCATGTGAAACCCATTTTTTGGCCGCGGGGATGGGCAGGTCCCAACCCACACCTTTACCTTAGGGCACACGAATTTGCACGTCTCCCATATTTGACAGCGATGATCACGTGAGATCAACGACCGAAAGTCCATGAAACATCCCGAGCATGCATGAACATTAACATCCTTTTGGGGTGCGACAACAGTTTTACTCATGCTACGTGGAAGGATCTTTATGGTGTCACATGGTACAAGGCCTCGGACCAAGACCACCCTCTACCTATGCGATAATAGTTTATGGTTTGCCCATACCACCGCCTCATGCGTCTCCCATGTCACTTGCCACCATGCTACCAACTATCACCGTGGAAGTTCATGTCACCTCTACCACTTCACTTCTTCCACATCACTGCCATGTGGCTTCCATGCCATGCTGATGT
This sequence comes from Picea engelmannii, assembly GCA_009831015.1. Classification (NCBI taxonomy): domain Eukaryota; kingdom Viridiplantae; phylum Streptophyta; class Pinopsida; order Pinales; family Pinaceae; genus Picea; species Picea engelmannii. The sequence continues at coordinate 293,383 of ML787175.1, forward strand.
CATGTACAATAAAATACCCAAAATTTCCCAAGTTTCGAATTTCTTCCAAATTGCACAATTTTGATCTTTTAAAAAAAATAAAATTAAGACGACTGCCATGGAACTCAAAATTAAACATGCTAATGGAAAATTTATGCCTGGTGCGTATCGACTCGATCACTGCAAGCAAAATTCGACACTCTTATGTCGAATTCTCAACCAATTTCCCTGTATAAATTGGGGCTTTTCTCAATTTCGCCCAATTCTTCATGGCTACATTGTAATTTCCTAAATTCAACCAATTACAGGCCCAACGCATGCATATTTAGAGATTAAAATTGGGGATTTTAACCCTTGAACTTGAATTCACCAAAAATACAAGCAATCTCACTCTTTTGTCTAGAAAGATATGACAACCGCCCTACAATATCAACTTTAACTCTGCTATTTTATCTTTTGTGTGCTAAGTTTGGCCCATACAGGCTCAATGTTTGAACTTTTCACTCTGATACCATTCTGTAATGTACCCCAACTTAACAAGGGAACATTACTTGTGGAGAAACACATAAATTCAAAAATTTCTTTTGCTAATTATTTCATGTAGCTTACCAGCTACAAATTTAACACAGATTTAACTAAAATATGATACCCATAACTAAATGCATCTAAAAAATTATAAAAGAACATAATGAAACCATAAAATCATTTACAACAACCCATCAAAATTATTCTCATGCATAGGATAAAACACAACCATAAAAACTCATAAGAAAAACTCAAAAAATAATTAAACACTTATCTTTTAAAATGTCTGTGCAACCAGTTGCTTAGGAAGGACATTCCACACAACCATAGACTTGTTGTTCTGAATCTCAACAGCAATTCACCCCCGATATGGGGTTAGGAATACAAAATATAAGGGTACCTCTCACAGTCCCCTCATAGCTAAATAACCCACAACCCACTGGTATTTTCCTACAACTATCCTAAAATTCCTCCAACTCTCTTCCTCTTGACCTGCTCAACCAAAGTAATTTAACCTTTAACTAATCTCAATCCCTCAAGCATCCCATTCATTTATCAGGGTTTCTCTGGAACAAGTAACCAAGAATCCCTCTACTGAGAACTCAAGGGAACTCGCTTCCAGGAAACACTACCAGGAAAAAAAACAAAAACACTTGTTGTTTTAGTGAAACTCACCCAGAAGTTCACTCCTTGGGCCTATCAACCTAACTCTTCCATCTCCAATATGCTCCAAAAAATCTACATCATGCTACATAATTCGCCTATCCTTCTTAGTTTAGCTCTAGTGCTCTCTTTTCTTGATCTCCCTTCATGTTCATTGCCACAAGTCCCTGTGAAAAACTATATATTCTCCCCTATACTAATGTCCTCTATTTTCCCAAGATAATTGACTTCTCACTCTGCCCAATGTTTATTGTACAATAGCCCCATGCTTCCAGTAACTACAGATGTCACTTCTACACCCACCCCTGAAAAGTATTTATTGATTGGCCTGTCATAGAATCAACCAGAAAATAAAAGTTATCCCCAATGGTAATAAAATACAAAAATATGGTTGAATTAATACCCATAATTAATTTCCTCCCTGAATCTCTCTTAGACACTCTTAGGCATTCCCTCTCTTGTGGATAAATCATCCCCCATCTCTATCCATATTCCTAGCAGCTGGCATCACATTATATTTATTAAATTCAGAAATACAATTAGCATATTGCATCACTTGGCCATAGACATATTCATATATACATTATCCATAAAAAAAAAGAGGATTATAGTGAGGATGTTACACATGGAATCATAGCCCCCTATCTCTTGTCCTTGTCTATCTTGCAGTGAATGATGTATTTTATTAAAATATATAGAAGTATTAAATTTCTAGGCACTCATCCTTTCAACATATCGACTCACCAACCTACGTCCTCAGTGCATAACAACATAACGATTTTATTAATATTGCAAAGCTAGTATCTCTGACCTTTACTCTGCACAGGTAGTCCATCAATTGCTTATATACATAGGCACTATGGCCTAAAAAGAAAACGTTCATAAATTGACACTCCTGTCAAAACCTGCATAATGATCTCACAATTTATAATTCTGGCAACAGTTCCAACAAACAAGCTCACATTCCCCATCATCTTGCACAAACCAAGGAGTGTACCCCCTTCTATGATTGGTTTCCCTTTAGGTTGTACCACCTCTCTTCAAATATCCAATGCACATGGCTAGGAATTCTCACAGTTGCAATTCCAAGAACTCTCTCTGCAACAATCCCCCTAGAATTTCTTTGTTCCATGTCTTTTTCTTTGAGCTTCATTTCCTTCCGATGCTCTTCTTCACAAGATTCTAACTTCAATAGACAAGATCTCATCTATATTACCAACAATCCCCTTGGACTTTCTTCGTTCCATGTCTTTGTATTTGAGCTTGATTTCCTTTTGGTGCTCTTCTTCCCAAGCTTCCATCTTCAATAGCCAACATCTCATCTATATTATACACATACAATCACATTATAATGATATTAGAATTCCTATAATTCACATTATCATCCTATCTTTGTAACACTTTAACAACTCCAAAAAATGATCTTAGAATTGTAACAAACTAACAATTCAATCACCTTCAACTAGCATTCATATCAAATATAATGGCACTATCATTCACTATGCATTTTCAACACCTTAGGATTTTCACTAATAAAAAAAATAAAAAATGAGGTGCTAATACTTATGGTCACATCTACAGAAAGCATCTCTCCATTGACGACATAATACCACATAACTATGTCATGCACTCCACCATGGTGAGTTGGAAGGTCTGGCCAATGCCTCAACACATCATTCGAACTCTTCCCAATACTTCCTGACTATTTGGATACCCTCCTCTTCAACCCATACACAACATGAGGAAACATAATTCCTAAGTGCTCTTCAATTTCAACAAAGAGATTGTAGTCCAAACATCAACTATACAAGGGAAACCATTGAGCATTCACATAGCATAATATCCTTTCCATATCCAACCATCTCATGGTATCACACATGACTATATATATGGGTATTAATTTCTATAGAAGGAGTATGTCTCCTGAATTGACCCAGTTAGGATCTCATAACCAATCATAACACAATATGCTACTAAATTTTAACTAAATGAGTGCTAGCATCAACAACATTTATATACTATAAGCCTTTGGCCATTACATATCAATTTAAATATTGAAAAATTAACTAAGAGAATTGTTACCTCAATTCTCTTCAACACTAGAAGAAACCAAATGCATACCTACATGGTCATTATCAACCTACTTGATGCTACCTAATCAGTTGGTATTTGTAGAATCTCACAGGATTCCTCCTCCATACTTTTGATCATCATTCCTACCACCCTCATGGGTCTTCACATAGATGGAAGTCATAAACAACAACAACATCCACATCTTTAACCATGCTATATCATTTTTACTGAATACATAATCCATCATTAGTCATACTCAATTTCCATAGAATTATTATTGCATGTATATAACAACAAACTATTTTAAGTCGACAAGCATGCCATATGCAAGCATGTACATATGTAGAAATGCTCATCATATGAACCAATCATTCATTGTCATCATGCCTACTAATGCATTTAAATTCATTGTATGCATCATGCACTCTAGTGCATTTTTGTTTCACTTCACTTATTTATTTATGTTGTAGTTGATTTTCCTTGAATTTATTCATATCCTTGCTACCTTGCGTGCTCTTATTCTACTCCTCTACACTATTGTTTCCTGGTGTAAACACTTTCCATCCAAATTCCACTTGGTCATTCTGCAATCCAACCAATGTGTTCTATTTGCATCAACTTCTCTTAGGAAAACACATCCAAAATTTACCTTTATGAAATATTCTAGCACCTTGGAATGAGGTAGATCACAACATTCTGTCACTCTATTACCACAACATCCTTGAATCAACTTAACCATAATTATTCTACAACATTACTATTACTTCTAGTTGTCCATTGCATTTCCCAATTTTGGGAATAGTTCTCTTCACTTCATTTAATAATTCCATGTGAATCCATACCTTTCCCACTCAATATCATTCCCAATGGAAGTATATTTTCATTTAGTGACACATTTCAAGTGAAATTACCTTCATTATTCTATCATCGATTTCTCTGCATTGGTATCTTACTTCCACTATGAACTTTAATATAAGAAGTGGATTTATTTCTCTGAGTACTTTTAGACAAGATAGCTAAGTCATATCTAGAAAATCCTTCCCAAGAACTCATGTTCTTGGCACATAGAGATGATTCACATCTCACCTCCTAAGATCATTGTTCTCTTTCACATCAAGCTTGTGACTATCTACACATCTCTACCTTCAAGGATATGGAGTCTTACTTTTTCTTTCTATGCCCATTAATGAAATTCTTCACCCACTAGATTCATGTCCTATGTGAGGATTCTTGTTGTTGTGCCTTGCAATTCATTCAAACTCTATAGCAGCTAAGTAATAATTCTTTAGTTTCACTCTTCTTGAGTTCTTTATCCGCTTTTTATTACTTGCCATGTAGTTATTTAATGTCTCAACCAACTTCTACAATCTTTGTCATGCTTCCATGACTTTGATATCCAATCCTAGGATTTAATTTATCTGATTATATCTCTAATTCTGAAAAATGTGTAAGTAACCATTTTTTCTAGAATTATACATATTATAGAAATTTTGCCAATTAATGCTACAAGTTCATTTTCTGCTCAATTCATGAAGAATTATATCATATTTCCCTCAATTATACTATGGGTTATTATACTTTGAATTATATTTCCAATGACTATTCTTATGCCCCAATCCAATCTCTCAGCTAAAAGTTATGGATTCTTGAAAAAACCACTTTCACCCCATTTGTGCATTTTCTCCACTAGTGTAATTGTATTGAAAGGCCAACTTATGTTAACTGCAGAAGAAAATATGTCAGCAAATAAAGAAACTTTTGTATAATACATAGATAAAAATAAAAACAAGGAATTCAAAAAAATTCTCATATTTTCAATCTGACTCTTCAATAAAAAAAACTATAGCAATATGGAAATGACAACTTTGTCCTTTTCACCCATTTTTCCAGACTTATAATTTTTAGAAAAACTGGCTATCTCTCAATCTGTGCACTTTTGGAAAACTTTCACTAAACCAAAGTTGTTTATCTTGGTGAGTATATAAATTTTGAATGAATATAAATTTCTATTTTTGTTATATAGAGTCACTTTTCCTCCTCTGAAAATCTAAAAAATCCCCAAAAAGTGGTAAGGAATAGTGGATTATTTTCTATTTTAGCATCCCCATTCCAATGCCCTTAGAATTTTTTCGATTCCTTCATGGGTTTTTTTATGTCTTCTTCCTGGACTCTCTGCAAGATTTTCATATGAATCTGGATCTCTGCCAATGATCTGGACCCAAATCTTTAAAAACCACTATTTTGCAATTTCTTACAAATCCAAATGGAAATGGACAGTGGCCCTCTTTGGTACTTATGTATATATCCTCTTTGCATGCAAAACCTATAAGTTTCATCTCAATACAACTTGTTTTGCACATATTATGGAAAAAATAATAAAATGGTTGCAGACTTCGTTCTTTTTTAAATTGATCGGGAGTCTTGCCTACGTGGCAATCTGCTGACATGGATGATGACCTGGAAGTGATGTGGCACTAACATGGAATCATCCATGAGTCCACTGGCTAACCAGGTATTTATTCCCTTGCTCCTGCCTTTATATGCTTCCAATCCCCGACCACCGAGCTACCAACCCACTTGGACCACGTTGCATACTCCCTGTTCTCGACTTCTGATCCGACATGACCACCAAGCCACCAACCCACCAAGAACCCCACACAAACTCCATTTGGCTTCCCCAATTGACATGACCACTGGGCCACCGACCCACTAGGTACCCCGCGCAAGTATTCTAAATGGCTTCCCTGATCTACTCAAGTCTAATCTGACCATCGGGTCGCCGACCCACTAGTTCATTGGGCACTCCACACAATTCTTCATCCTTCTTACCTAATCTAATCTAGTATGATCCGACCACCGACCCACTGAGTTCCCCGCATGAGTTTTTATTTGATTTCCTTGATCTACTCTGGTCTGATCTTATTAACATTCTTTTCTCGTGGGTCCCGACAGTCAAAAGTTACATCAGGCACAAACTCTGCAAGGTTCCATGGCTTCCTTTATCACACAAGTGATGTAAGGTTCCATTTTCATTATAAACCATTCACTTGAGCTCCTCCCTTTGCATGTGGGATAAAACAAAAGAGCATATCACAAATCTATGGTAGAGATTCCACAGAGAGATTAAATCAACAATGGTTGTGCGTGATCTTCCTGGAAGGTATATCTGTCGATTTTGATGGAAAAATCGAGAAAGAGAGGGATCGATGGAACACCAAGGCCATGAGGATCCACTTGCACATGGTTTCTATGGCTATAAAGAAAACATTAAACCAAAAAATCCTCCTCTCCAATGTTGTTCCATATCAATAAAATTTCCTTCAAAAGAAAAATTCTGATGCAAACAAATTTTTTTTTCCTATAGTAAAATAATTAATTTCAAAAGAAAACTCAGTCTTGTAACAGACCCTTGAAGGCCCGGTGCTATAACCTATAGCTATGATACCAATTTGTAATGTACCCAACCACCCAACTGAGCCATGTTACCTCAAAATGATATATAGAACGCTCTGAATACCACTTTAACATACCTGGATCAACAATCCTAAAAATTATTTTCCCAGATACTGATATGAGGCATACCCATTTCCCTAGTATTTCCAAATTTGCCCCCTTGGAATGATTTCAAATTTATGTTCCAATCCTTAATTAATCAAGAACATGAATCCAAGCATGCAATTAATCAGAACATGTTAAACAATAAAAGAAGGATTAACAACATGGCATGCATAGCATTAACAACAACAAGCATGGCATAAAGACATCATAGACTCATGGATAATAATAATACACAACGGAATATAAATATACATAAAACACAGACCACTTATCATTGATTAAACCGTTCACCAACTGGCGGAAAACCAAGGACGTTCCTCCCAACCATAAACATTGTTGTTCCAGATCTCAAAAGTAGGTCACACATGAGCTAGGGATATGAATCCACAAGGATGGGTCCTAGACCAAAATTACACCAATATCTCTCTTCCATCTCTTCCAAATTTTAGGGTCTAAAACATCCTAGAAAAAAAGTTATCATGAAAATGTGAAGATGACTTGAAACTAATTTCAGAATTCAATATTTGCTATTCCATTTTTCACACACACACTTTCTCTCAAGGCATTCTCTTTTTATACATTTTCATAACCATTCATGAAGAGACATGTCCCTTAAGTAAATAATTAAGTCCAAATACCATGGAAAAATACCCCAAATACCATGGGAAAATACCCCAAACCCATGGGTTTGAAACCACCATTTCATAGATTATTTTAAGGATGAAAATTTATCTCAAACTATAGAAACCTTGGTGAATCTTACTAGTCCTTAATATGCAAACTATAAAATGTTTGGCGATTTTTTTGTAAAAATATTCAAATTTCTAAGGATTTTATATAGTTTTTATGCAAACTATACAACCTAAGTGGGCCTAATGGTTAAGAACATGTGTTTCCTCCTAAGAGGTCACAAGTTCAGATCTAGAGGGGGGAAGGGCATGTATATCTCTGTAGACTTTACCAGTCAAATCACTAGGCGAAGGGGGTCCCATGTCCCACAAACTAGGGGGTATACCAGTCAAATCACTGGGTGGAGGGGGTCCCATGTCCCACAAACTAGGGGGTATCATACACCAATTTGATGTATGGCTTAGCTGTGACCTTAAAATTAGATTATTATTATTATTATTTATTATTATAAAATTTGGGCTATTTCCCATGTAAAAAAATATTATTCTATAAAATATTTTTTGGGAAAAAGAATGGGAAAATATCCCATGTGCCATATACAACCCCAATTGTTTTTTATCCATGATCATTTCACTTTTTACTTTTTCACATGCACCCCATTTTTTAATATGCCACGTCATCTTAGTACTTTTTCTATAACTTATTTTATGGGATGTTTGAGACCTTGAAACTTTGTAGAGACATAGGAGGTATCTTGTTGTACATGCGATATAACTTTCAAATGTTGGTTCACTATAATTTCTGATATATGCCATGTGGAAGGTAGGATTCTTGAATGCTCCTAAAATCAATTTCAAACAGGCAGGTTGACACTTTCTCTATAACTTATTTTTTGGGATGTTTTAGATCTTGAAACTTTGCAGATATAGAGGATAGATCTTAGTGTACGTATGGCACCAATTTTAAGTGTTGGATTGCTATACTTTCATATATATTCTCTATGGAAGTTAGAGTTCATGAAGGCTCTTGAAATAAATTTCAAACAGGGCATCTTGGAACTTTCGCTATAAATTATTTTCTATGATGTTTTATACCTTGAAAATTTATAGAGACAGAGGAGAGATCTTTGTGAACACGTGGTACAAATTTTATATGCTATTTATCTATACTTTTGACGATATTAACTGTGGATGTTAGGGTTCCAGAATGCTCTCGAAATCAGTTTAAAATAGGTCAGATTGGAATTTTGATTATATCTTCTTTTATGAGACTCTTCATACTGTGAAAATTTCAAAGAACTGAGGAGAAACATAGAAGTACCTCAAGTAAAAATTTCATAAGAATATTTGTGAAATTGGATACATGACATGATGTACAAATTCGTTATTTGGAAGAGGCCCAAAACAACAAGCTTTGAGAAAGTTACCATTTGGAAATTCAAGTTTTTATCAGACTTGGTAAAGGTAGAAGTAGTGAGAAGACCTAGTGAAGGAAGAAACACTGAGTAGAACTAATGAAGGTAGAAGCAACAAGTAGACTTGGTGAAGGCGGAACTAACAAGAAGACTCGATGAAGGTAGGTGTAGCTCACACAAAGAGATTGGTGTCTCTTGCTAATTTGGTTCTTAGAGTTGGGGATTGGTGTCTCTAGAAGATTGATGTCTACGAAGATCTGTAAGAGTAAGTTGGTGTTACTAAAACAAATATATTGGCGTATTTTTCTAAGTTGGTGCTTAGCGGCGGGTATTGGTGTCTCCTGTAGATTGGTGTCTATAGAGATCATTAAGACTAAGTTGGTGTCTACTAGGATTTGTACTAGTGAGGATTGGTATCTCCAATAGGTCGGGCCCTAAAAATGTTTGTAACAATAGGTTGGTGCCTACAAAGAATTATAAAGATAATTTTTGTGGTTTTTGGATTATCACCACTTATTCCATCCTTCTTGCTTCTTATAATTGAACCTTTAATTTCATGATGGTGTTTTCTATTTCTTCAAAACTTTGTAACATTTTTTCTTTTGAATTACGATCTTCTTATTCATATTTCTGCAACTCCTCTTTTTGTTTCAAATTATTTTTCCTAATCTTCTTTATTTCGCTCAAAGCACAAATGTGTTCTGTTCTTCTTGAAGATTCACTTCCCATCTATTTCTACAATTTCCTCTTCTTCTAAGTCCATCAAGCTCATAGATAGATACGAGTCTCTTTATTTATTAAATCGATGTCTTCAATTTTATTTCATCATAGATAAATAGATAGATATGAGTCTCTATATAAAATCGATGTCTTCAATTTTATTTATCATAGATAAGTTCCATATTAGATTGCACACTGACTTGGAGATTCCTGAAATCTCTACTGAGGAACGCGTGGGCGGCCTCTAGCCTTCCCGCAGAGGAGAGCATTGTGAGGAACATTGTATTCATCTCTCAGTGACTTCACAGGAGACTTCACTCTTATGTATGTT
>ML787175.1:305485-323926 GCA_009831015.1 Picea engelmannii
CCTGCAACACAAACAGAATGGATCTCAGACAAATCCCTGCAAATCATACGTGAGCTATAAATGTCATTGAAAGAGGCCTAAAATTATACCTGTTGAGGAATACCAAGAGGCCATATTGTGCCCCATGTAATGTTCCATGTAAAGAATCTATAGGGATCATCTGCTAGAGAATAGCCAGAAAATGCTATGATAAAAAACACACAAATGACAGGAAGCCTTAAGGAATCCATTGAATTTTCGCCGACGATAGTTGGTCCTTCCTCCAAATCTTGCTTTGTATGCTTCTTGGTTTTCAGCAAGATGGGTTTACTGCAACAATGGTTTCCTTTTACTCTGTATATTGACAACTTAACTTCTTCAGAAAACTATTTACTTTTTCAGATATATTGACAATACAGATCTTGCACTGCACAACAATATCTATAATGAAAACAGCTATAATCAGTTAATACCTTCAACTCCGTGCTACCTCTGACCTATCAATTTTTTTTATAAAGTACCTGTGTTTTTGCTTGTCCTTACAAGCCTACCAGAGTTAAAATGGCATTGAGGATAGGGACCGAGGCCTCGTCTGTCCTATTCTCAGCCTGATGCAATCAGCAAAACACCTCACACATGCGTTGAATGAAGATGGCAAATTGGATCTTGTATATAAAGCCCTGAATATCAAGGCGATCTCAAATTACTGCTAGAACGTCGGCAGTAACGAATCCGCGTTCCGGTTGATGATGAACTGCGCATTTGTAGGTGGTTTTTTTTAGCGTTAAAAACTGCCATCGAAGTATCAATGCTAAAGGTATTTATGAAGGTTGTTCAAAACCATCTTTAAAAAGCTTTTTTTCCTAACTGTTCAAAACTATTATTAAAAGTATATAGTGGTTATCAAAAAATAGTGCTTAGAAGATTTAGATAATATTTTAAGTATTAATGATTTATTTGTGTGTAAAGTTTGCAAAACTTTAGATGGCCATAAATTGGAAATTTTTACTAACCATCAAATAAATAAATAGTTAATAAGAATTTTCAAGGAAAAAGAGTCAAAACAAAAACTATAAAAAAAATTGGGAAGTTGCATTGGTTTTACATGAGGGCACTTTAGAGGAATTAAAGCTATGACACATGACATACATACTAGTGGAACATAGCTGCCACATTGTCTTGCACATGGTTTTCATAAGTAAATTGGAAAGTAATAGTTAACATAACTTTTTAATTCATTCCATAATATAATCTTTTATAGTTCACAAGTCTATCATGAAGCATTAGAGTCAAATCTCTACATCGTCTTGCACATGGTTTTCATAAGTAAATTGGAAAGTAATAGTTAACATAACTTTTTAATTCATTCCATAATATAATCTTTTATAGTTCACAAGTCTATCATGAAGCATTAGAGTCAAATCTCTTAACACTGAAGCAAAATTCAACTTAGAGAAACTGCTAGAAACAACTATCGTGATGAGCAAAGTCAAAGAGTAGCTAGGAAATTAAGTGAAGGCACTAGATGCATGAGTAATACTTGAGTTCCTCGAAGGCTCTAGATATAATCTTACCTATAAATATGTATGTAAATCTCACCTTTAGTATGTTGTATGGAAACAAGAATTGAATAGAAAAATCACTTTTGATTATTTTTTCTTGCTTTTTCTATGTTTTTTTTTGTCTTGCCCTGTTTCTCTCTACGAGAAATCTACGATTTTATTAAGAATATTGTATTGCCGTGTTTCTTTTTACAACAAATCCATTCATAGTCCACATTTCTTGTATCCACCATTTTTAGTGTGTCTCTTCATTTTCATGGTTGTTTGTTGAAGATCTAGAGGTAAAGTTGGGTGTTTAAAATATGTGATTTCATCTAGATTATTACTGGGCGACTTCATAAACCAGAAGCTCTTGTTGGGCGAGTGTAAAATGGATCAAAGACCTTGACAAATGGTAATATATGAGTCAAGTTAATGCTCACAAAGGTTACTAGTAAGTTGAGCCTATGAGGAGAAGAGGTCTTTGCTAGTAAAGTTGCAAAGGTCAATGGTAAGCTAAGCTCATGAGGATAAGAGGTCATGGACAACAAAGTATGCCCTATATGAATTTAGTAAGGCAGTGTCGTCTGAGAGTTGTCTGTCGTGTAGAGGAGAAATCATGCATCACAACGTTGTCTGGGAGAGCTTTTGTTAGACAAGCCAGAGGAAAAGAAGTATGTGTTTGAGACCAAGCTGGAAGTGTGTGAGAAGCCGATCCCCCTAAGTATTCCAGCACAAGTTGGTGCGTGGGCTTGGAACTAAGGCCATGAGTTTGGATTTAGATGTGGCCAGGTTGTTGGTTGTTTGTGGTGTGAGCGACGTCTAAATGAGCAACACCTTTTTATTGTTTGAATTGAGTCTCATTAAGCATGGTGAAAATGGGCTGAGTGACATGGAGAAAATGAACAGGGATAATTTTTCCTTATGGAACTCACAGATGGAGGATATACTGATTTTGAGGATCCATATTTGCCAATTGAGGGAGTAGCAAAGAAACCCTCATCAATGTGACGATTGGCTCAAGCTAGACAGAAAATCCATTCCCACAATCTATCGGTGTTTAGAAAATAATGTATACTTCAATGTGGCCAGAGAGGACAACATAAGGTCTATGGAAAAAGATGCATGATTTATATGAGAAAAACACAACATCAAATAAGGTTTTTTTGATGAAGAAATTATACAACCTCAAGATGAAGGAGGGTGCTTCAGTAGTGGAGTACTTAAATGAGTTCAATGTAATTACCAATCAACTCACCTTTGTTAAAATTGTTTTGGATGATGACATTAGAGCCATGTTATTAATGTGCTCTATGGAAGACTGTTGAATACACACTTATACTAAGAGGGGGGTGAATCAATATAAGACAATTTTTTTCTCTTTGAAACATTCATCGACTATAAGAAAAAAATCACATATGAGATCTATTAATTGTAGAAGATGGAACACAAGATTTATGTGGAAACCCTTTCAGGACAAAACCACAAAAAATCTCTTTATAATTCTTTGTAGGAACCAACCTACTATTATAAATATTTGTAGGCACCAACCTACTTGAGACACCAATCCCCACTGGTAGAAATCATGGTAGGCACCAACCTAGACTCTTACAGAGCTTCATAGACACCAATCCCCACCACTAAGCACCAACTTAGCAAGAAATAACAATCTCTTTGTTTGAGCGGCACCAACCTACTCCTACAAATCATCTTCGTAGACACCAATCCCAACCTCTAGAAACCAACTTAGCAAGAGACACCAATCTCTTTGTGTGAGTTGCACCAACCTTCATTGAGTTTGTCTGTTACTTCGTCCTTCACCATGTCTACTTAATTCTTCTTCCTTCATTAGGTCTACTCATTTATTTTTCCTTCACCAGGTCTACTCACTACTTCCACCTTTACCAAGTCTGACCAAAATTTGAATTTCCAAAATGGTAACTTTCTCAAAGATTGTTGTTTTGGGCCTCTTCCGAAAAATGAACTTGTACAACATGCCATGTATCCAATTTTGCAAATATGATTCTGAACTTGTTACCTGAGGTACTTTTGTATGTCTCCTCTATTCTCTAAATTTTTCATAGTCTAAAGAGTCCCAAAAAAGAATTTATAGTGAAAATGCCAACTCTCCATGTTTGAAACTGATTCTAGGAGCATTCAGGAACCCTAACATTGACATAGCATATTGTTGAAAGTATAGAGAACCAACATCTGAAATTTGTATGGCATGTACACCAAGAGTTATCCTCTATCTCTGCAAAGTTTCAAGGTCCGAGACATCCCAGAAAATAAGTTATAGCGAAAGTGCCAAGCTAACTTCCTGAAATTCCCCCAACTCTTTTTCTCTCGACTTGCCCAACTATCGAGTGAAATATATGCTATCTATTTCGACATTAAATTTTCAACCCGGGGCTCGCCTCGTAGGCTTTGAGGTGCCGAAATTGTATGTGCAGGTCTAGAGCTCTAATATAGCATAACCTCGCCTAATCTAATGCCAATAAACTCAAATAATGAAGAGCTTTAAGAAATTCTAGAACTATGAACTATTTGACCTAAGTAGCTTTACACAATCTAGGACTATGAACTTTTTAATCTATCTCTAAATAAGCAAATAACAAGTAATCTATTTCAAAGCTAGTTAATCTATTCAATCTCTCTTTGAATAAGAAAACAAAAAGCAATATATTTCTGAATTATTTGATCTATCTACCTCTGAATGAATGAACAAGTAAGCAAGTAAGAAATTAATCTATCAAAACTATCTTGACAAGTGAACTCTATTCTTGAAGAAACTCACAACTATTTCTATCCTGCAAATATTAAACATTAATCTACCTAACTAAAAGAAAGAGTGTTATGACAGTATTCAAATTCTAATTTATCAAAACTATTTCTATCTTGCAGTAAAAAGAAGGAAAGTATTCAAATGTGATGATTGTGTCTTCAGTGTCGAATAACATCATGATGGCATCTGACTATTAATGACAGTTCTGGTGGAATTAATTCAATGCTAACTTCTACAGATAAATGGGGGATCTTTCAGTGGCATAGCTTCACCTTATCCTTACTTTTCTCCTTCATCCCCTCCTCCTTGTCCATTTTCTTCATCTCCTCCTCCTAGAGAGCCAGATCCATTTACTTTAGAAGCTCTGTCCTCCTTGTCAGTCTCTATATTCTAGACTTCCTCCTTTTTCTTCTTCTTCTTCGCACTGGACTGTCTGACATGCTCGACCCAGGTGATGAGGGGACTTCCTATTATGTTAGTGTCGGAGATTTTTGCATCAGCAACAGGTACAAGGAACTCCTATGGCCACTCCTTCATGATATTCTCCATGTCTTCGTCTGTCAACTTGTAATATGACTGTAACTCTTCCTTTATCTCATCTCTGGGCACAATGATATATATAAAATGTTGATCTGTGCAGAACTTGGCTATCAGTCTATACTGGTGCAAGGTGTGCAGTGTCATGTGTGGAAATGCTTCAATGGCAATCTTTAGTTGTTGATAATACGCATGGAACACAATGTTAAACTGCCATTTCTTCAACATGTCGTTGGTGTACCACAAGGTAGCAAACCTAGTGGCCAACGAATCTGATGGTTCAATCTCCAGAAAGGTGTCTCCTTCAAGCATTTTCCAAGCGACAAATGCAATCAACACGAGCAACCAGCTAAAGTGGAATTTGTAACCTTGATCATGAGCTTTGCGAAAGTCTTTCTCGAGTTCATTGACGAGGTAACTCACCCAATTCATCTACATGCCCTCCACACATTTTCCTGCGAGGTCCACCACGAACCTGGTGACCTGTGTGGGGAAGTTATTTCTTATGAGATTTCCATCTATGAGTTGGAAAGCGATGCACACTACACCATCCTAGATAGAGGCTACCTTGTAGCCTCGATTTCCCTTTTTGACTTTGTCGTAAGCCTATTTAATGCGCTATGCCAGGGAGCGGTTCGAAGCCTTCCCTGGGTAAAAATGATGAGGATCAGGTCCCTTCATGCTTAATCTTGTAATCAATTGGATCAACTTCAGATCCACAGTAATCCTCCAGTTGAGCCACAGGTATCCGCCATGGTATTACAAAAAGAGGAGTTTAACGCAAGCGTTAACCTCCCAGTGACGACCAAAATGGGGAATCTTCATCACATTTAGTATAGTGGACTACGTGAGATCCTTTATCCAAGGTTGGGAGACCAGGCGAGGCTTATTCATAGTTGTCTTTATCAAGTATCTGTGGTGTGCAGGCATAGCATAGTTCTTTCTATCTCCAAGGTTGAAGTCATTGTTCTTCAGTAGTGGGATCTGTCCTAGATGACTCCAAACTACGTGTATTCCTTTCGGGATGTATGCAGTGATCAACATGTACTCATAGTCGTGTGGAATGTTGTCATGGTTAATCGTGCCAACCAACGGTGGAATATAGTATGGTAAGATCGAAGGGATCTGCTTCATATTCGCCATATCACCACATTTCTTACTTCACTGCTCAGTCGCAGGGTTAACACGGCCAGAATGTCGTCCAGTCGAAGGGGAAGTTGGCAGTTCCCTGGTCGATGATGCCTGTAGTCCTTCAGACATAGCTCTATCAACCATGAAATTCTTACGAACCTCCTCAACAAACTTCTCTAACTCAGTGGGTTCGCTCGACATTCTCTCTGTTAAATAGGCGGGTTGGGGTAGGTGAATGGGTAAGCGGGGTAGACAAAAAGACAATGACGTCTAGTTTTTGATAACAAAACTAGACACATAATCAATTATTTTTTGGCTCGGTTAATCATAGGTGGAAAAAAGTGGTCCCGACGCAACATCCGATAGGTTAAATAAGAGAGAATCGTAATGGATTCTTCCAACGAGCAAGAATGCTTCCATCAATGTGAATCTGTCCGTTATGGCATGGTATCAACATCCCAAAGGCGGTCCATCCACCCATAAATGTGTTTCCTATCCATTTTGGAGCGTCTTTCTAACGGTCAAGGTGCCTCCAATGGTCATATAGCTTCACCAGGGCGAAGTCCCATTCTGCACGGTTCTGTTGTTCTGGCGAGGTTCAAATCCTGCAAACCTGCCTCCTGTGAGGTTCTAGTCTGTGAATTCTTCCATATGTTCTTTGTATCTTCCTATAGCTTTTCTATCTTGGATTTCTTTTTATTGATCTTCCTTGCCTTTTTCCCTGTAATCAAAGTCTCTCTAATAGTTTCTGGAATTCTCTTTCCATTCTTATTCTTATCTTATCTTAGCGAAGCTACTTCGCACTGTTGATGTTCTCTCAAAGGGTTTGAAGTTAATAGCCCTTCTCTTATTAATTCTAGGGTGGGTATTCTTCTTTCTTGCATAGATAGATCCTTCAAACCTTCTTGTGTTCTTTCAACCTCGAAAGCTAGTTCTCTTGTTTTTTGTTGCTTTGACTTATCTTCTCATTCTTCTATTAATCGGTTTATTTTTCTAGCTGTGAAATCCCTTAGTTCTGGTTTTTACTTTTATGTAGCTTCTTCCTCTGCTTTTCTTCTGATTTGATCCTTTTCAATCCAAGTCTTTCCTAACAAAAGTGGGAAAGGGTAGTTGTTCTCAACAAACTTAACGACTTCAAATTCCTCTTCAGTCGATGTTCCATGTATAATAATAGGTACATTAATAACTCTTCCACACAAGGTTATCATCTTTCCCCTGAATAAGCCTATCCTTCACAGTGAAGGTACCATAGTAGGCTTTCCCAAAATTTCCCAAGTATCTTCTGTCATAATATTCACTTGTGTTTCCTCATCCAAGACACAGTCTATGTCAACGTCTTCTATTATTGTACTTATGAGTTGTTTTACTTCCAAGATCTCTAGTAAACTAATATCTTTATGAACATCCATCATTTCTTTCAACTGTACTAATGTAGTCTAAACTTCCTCTGATTTGTTCTCTTTATGATTGTCTAACATGTTCTTAGTCTCTTGAATTTATTTTTCTTGTCCAGTGTTCATCCTTTAAACTTTAGCAATCATCCTTGGACAATCCTCAACCTCATGACCAACAATTTTACAACAAAGACAAATAGGACATGTTCCAGGGAATTCCTTAGCAAGATGTCCCAATATTCTGCAATTATAACACAATGTCAATCCTATTTTCCTCTTGTATGTTCCCCAAATTCTCTTGTACTGTGCACTGGGATTATAGTGTTGGGCCAACAATCTACAAAAATTCTTTCTACGTTCCTACATCCAGTTATTAGTCCAAAAATTCTTTCTATGCATAGGAATAACATATCTTTCTTCATTTCTATTAGATTTACTTTGATCAACTCTTTCTTCCAACTACGCCCTAGCTTTCAGACTAGGAAATAATCTATTAAACATACCTAAATTCATTCTTTTGAAAAAAAAAATCACTTATCTTACTCTTATCAAAGCACAGAGATTTACCTATTTTAAGATCTTACCTCTTTTCTTCAGATCAGGTTTCTTTATTAACACAGAGCCTCGCAAGTCAAGTAGAGTATTGTGCACTACAACAACATATCTATGCATAAAGATTCTCTTTTCTTTACTTCAGTTCCCAACAATCATAGTTTCAGGTCCTGGGAACAGAACCATTTGTTGGCACAGGGCCATACCCAGGGTTCAACACTTCAATAATGCACCAACAAAACCCTATTTATCGACCCTTTCAACAACATCTATGAAGCAGGCGAAGTATCACTCGAGGTAGAAGTAGGGGGGGTTACAGGACTCAAGTGTCTGTAACCAAGCTGGGACACAAATATGTGATAATAACACTTCGCAGAGTATTCTAGCAATTCTTAGAAGGTGATATGCATTGATTCATTGGCTTATTAACATCACAGAAAAAACCCTAAGATAGATCGACACAGTAACAATAAAGGTAATTCAATCATTTAGCACATAGCAATTACTTAGATCTAGCATTCATTCATTATTAACATAACTAAGCACTAAGCATCAATAGATATATCTAACATACATAATAAACAAAGCACTGAGTAGATTCATAACATAACCAACAAAGCAAAAAGAAACCCAAAGACATAAGATATACATGGTTCACCCCAGAGTGGGGCTACATCCTCCAACTACTTCGGCTTCTTTATTATTCTTCAATCTCTTACATTCATCCCCTCTTGTGCACTAAGCCACAGAGCTAAGCTTCGCACCAGATAGGAGATCTGCGCACTATGCACCAGATCCTCCTTCCAAAAACCAGATCAAGGCACAGAGCCAACTTCTCTATTGAGCACATAGCCTCACATAAGCATTTGGTTTGCACAAAGCAACTCAAAACTACTAGAACTTAGCCTTCCAATATATTGACTCCCCTCTACATTACATTCTTACTTATTTATACTTTTACGATAAGGCCTAATCAAGGGTAAACCCCTGGCCTGACATCCCATAACCCATTAAAAAAACCCTAAGGAACCCCTTGTTGGGTCCACATAGCCCGCCAAATAATTGAGATCTGCGATCTTCACTTCGCTTGGGTGCTCCATTTTCGACCAACCTATCGAAGTCCAAAAGTGGTTCAAACCTGACCAAGGTTTCCTCAAAACTTGGTCGAGGGCCAACACAAACGACATGTTATATCTTCATAAACACTTAACTGAGATGAATTGAGTGTAAAATCACTGTAAAAACAATAATTATACATACCTGGTGCAAATTCATGGTGAATTGATATATAAAGCTTTCAGAATACCTTCAAAATGGCTAAATGAGACAATAGCGTATATAATATCGCATGCAAAAAGGATTTGGCCATAAAAAAAAAATAGTCAAAACATGAACCCAACATCTACCCCCACACCTAACGGTTTGCAGGTCCCTATGCAAACAAAAATGAATCACCCGACATAACCAAACTCCTCAAGGAGGGGGTGGATTGGCTTTAGAAGCTTCTCCCTCTTGTCCTGGGGATTTTTTCTTGGGCCTTTTACGATGTTTCAATTGTATCAGGAGGCTACGATTGGTGGTGGTCATTTGATCAACCAATCACTGGAGAGAATTCACCTATGCTTGCAACACAACATTGTCTTGATGTAGATGCCTATCCATAGTTTTTCTCTCTTCCAATTGTTGAAGCAACTGAGAATTTTCTTGTTACAATTTCTCAATAATTGGGGTATGATCAGATGGTTCAAAAGAAGAGGGCTTGGATCCCTTGATGGATGTAGAAGGTATATCATCTTTGGAAGAAGATGTAGGCATCTGGAAGGAAGGAGTAATAGTTTTTTTGTGAAAGAGACTAGGTTCATATTTAACTTCTTTATCGGGCTCAAACTCTTCTTCAGAAACTTCTCTAAGTCTTTTATGGGGGATTTCATGATCGAAAGATAATTGGATAGGATCTGAAGTTCTTGGAGGTTTTACATTGGGTTTTCCACTTTTACTTTGTGCGCTTCTTCGAAAATATTCCCCCTTGAATCAATTTTATCCTCTTCTATTTGTAGGGACTGAAGGAAATTCTTGTTGAAATGCATCTTGTAGCTTCTTAGGTTGAGGATCAATGGGTGTTGAAGGCAATGGGGAATTATCAACAAGATTTTTTATTTTCTTACCATATGAGGATGCAAGGGAATCAATGATTTTCTTGGCATTTTGATTAGACAGAGAGATAGTTTGAGTTGGAGGGTTTGGGTAATTTGGAGAATGAGGCTTAGGTGGGGTGGAAGCCTCTAAATCAACTGATCTCTTGCTAGTATTGACTATAAGATGGAGGTTTGAGAATTGGTAGAGGAATTCATCCCATGTCTTGCCCTATTTTGTCAATTCAGTTATGACAAGCAATTTGATAATGCCATGGTGGAATAGATTGTTGTGAGGGTTGGACAAGTTTTTATGAACTTGGGAAGACATTTTCTCAAGAATTTTCAAGAAGTAGAAAGGAATATTCAAGGGTTTGTTAAATTGGAAATGGGATAACAAACGAAAATGAAAAGATTTGAAAACATAGTACCTACCTTCACAAGTGATAAGACTGGTAATTATGATCAGGGGGTTAATCAATTCATCCTTGATCCATTGTTTTTAGTACCCTTTGGCTGCATAAATGTTTTGAAATTCAGTCTTAATTACTCTGTTATAGCTTGGATGTGGAAATTGATGGTGTTTGAACCATCGATCCCCAACCCGTGGCAATTTTGTGGCCAAGTAAATTGATTCTTCAGAGACCAAGAAGACCATAGAATCTACGTGAGCCATCCTCCCATCAAACCCAAGAGATAATTGTAGTGAGACGCCATCATTGTGGCCCTTCATACTGGCCAAGAATGGTCCCCACCCTATGCGAAGGAAGATCTCTCTATACTATGTGAATTCGGGAATGGCTAGAAGCTTGGCGTAAGAGGAAGGTTCATAGCGTTTAGACATGTTTACAATGAAGAGGATGAGAAAAATAAAGTAATCGGGTAGAGGATGAGCGCGACACAAAAAATAGGGGATTAGTGGAATGGAAAGGTGGGAAAACCCCCCAATTTTTAATGCAATTGAGGTGGAAACGTTTGAATTCGTGAATGAATTCATCACACACAATCGCCATGTGTGACTATGATTATGCAGCATTTGAATTTCGAATGGTGGTGTAATTTGGAGGAAAATGCAATTATGTGAGAATTAGATCAATGTCCAATTCTTTGACTTGGTCATTTGATCATAAAAATGCATTAAAAACTTTTAATTCAATTATAAACATGAATTTCGAAAAATATACCATTCTATCCATCTTAACTTACCAATGCAACAGGTGTATCAATTTGAACGATCATTTCTATATGAAATCATGGTCATTTACAATATATGCATACCTCATCTGATCCTCCATATGGCACTTCATTCGGTCATCCAGATGGAACTCCATCTAGTCTTCCAAATGGAACTCCTTATGACACTCCATATGGCACTCCTGTGCAAGTGGAAATTATCCCCATTATAAGGGACATTCACCCATAACACTTAGCTTGGGCAATTTCTAACAGTCATGGTGAACAAGAGCATGGACAGGATAAGTGTGAATAGGACTATCCATTGTTGATTTCCTTTTCATCGCTCTTGTAACAATATAAAACAACTTGTTCCTCTGTTCATAGGTGTGTAAAACATATATGTAGTGATTTTAACAGTTTGTTAATGATCTGTAATTGACACAAAGAACCAATTAAGAAGTCTTCCATTAAAAAAATTGTACAACATGATTATAACACACAGTGATGTCAACCGTATAGATTTTAGCATATTAGTAAAAACAATTGTTGATATAATAGCCCAGAATATCGTAAAAACAATATGATAGCATTTTTAACAGAGATTCTACTTCCTCTTCTGATGGATTGTAATATATATGGGAAGTGTTTATCATTTTTCATCTCATGAAACCCCTCCCCAAATCCTAAGTATTGTGACACCTCACAATCAAAGATATAGGGAACCATTCAATTCTCCCAATAGCCTAAGATTTATAGTTTTCCAAGTGTAGAAATAAATTTCACACATTAGTCTGACGAGACGATTAAAATATGGCCCCACCTGTAGGACAGAACATCCTACGTATATTTAAGAAGAGGTAGGCGAGAGAGTCTTAGGATGGTCTTAAAGTTAGTTCCCAATGGAAGATTTATGGAGTTCATTGACCTTTTCTTAACCATGCATACTTATTTTCAACTTTTCCTACAAGTAATGTCGTACATTAGGACAAGTTTTAATATTTAGGAAATTTATTTATTGTTTTTCAGATCATCACCCTCGCTAGGTAGAATACCCCGATGCCAGTAAGCCTATTCAATACTTCGACGGATTTACCTAGTCATACCATATGCCGGTACCCACTTCCAGTAGACCTATTCAGTATCCCGACGGGTTAGCCTCTTACACCCTTTTACAACAGAGACTGGTCCACCATCTTTTAAGATTTTTATATAGAGATTGATTTTTGCAAGAAGATGGGGAGGCAGTTCTGAAATTTTTAATTTAAGTCTGGGATGGTATTTATGTTAGAGGATGACTCTTCTTTATGTATTCCTTATAGATTGTCCTGATGTAAAGGGTACTTAAGTGGACGTAGGTGATGTTTCCATGGCTAATCGCTAACTAGAACTTCTTGCTACTCTTTCATAAATATACTTTACTCACCTACTCAGGGTTGTTGGGGAAATTGTACGAGTAACCTCTAGGTTTGATAAGACAAGGTGTCAATTCCTTATATCTTCTAGTGGTGGAGGTTAAGAGAAACTTCCATTAAAGATGCCTTGAGAGAAAGGAAGATAGAAATCTTGCAAAAATATGGCTAATTCACAGCAAGCAATATCTAAGCATAATAAAAAGTCATTATCCAATTGATGCTTAAGCAGACAACAGAGTTCAAATATAGCAAGATCTTCTTCTGAAGTAAAATACTTCCCTTTTTGTCTCCTTGGAGTTGTCCACTTGTTGTTAGATGAATACCTGCAAAAAGTTTCTAAAACTGTTTGTCAAAAACCACACTCTAAAATATTAAAATTTGATGAGATCAATGAGATCAAGTCATAGCCACATGTATCTCATAGTTCTTTTATTAAAAATAAAATGTAAAATGAGGCTGCATTAGACTTTAAGATAAACTAACAACATGCAATTTTTATTTACTATCCTACTCTACCTAAAAACAAAGGAAAATATTTATTCAAGTGTAAGAATTTTTCCAATGTGACCATGTGAGAAGAAAGATAAGAAACATACCCATATCCACATATGAAAAAGTTACCACGGTGATTACCTGGATATGAAGAACCAACCAACCTAATTTTTTTGGCATCAAAAAGTGTTGAAGAAGAGAATAGTATTGTAGTGTTGATGTTCATCAATAGTAATCTCTATGCTCTCCTTCATCATGCTATGCAGATCCTCTTCTTATGGATGATTGATTTCTAAAGTACATAAAGGATCTGTTGAGATGAATGTTGAGGACTCCTTAATCTCAGGTATTAGTGATCGCTCTCCACTGGATGTAGTCCATAAATTTTCAGCTTCATTTTCATTTAAGCAAGGAAAATCATTTTGAAGGTCATGGGACTTTGGTTCTTTTATCATTTCCGAAGAGGTAGATAAGTTCATGACTATTGTCAAGATGTGTTCTTCCTAAAAAGAAGAAATCCCGACTGCTGCTAGGATTTGAGAGAGTTCTCCCAAACTAAGGGTCACCTTCGAATCCATTCTGTTGGTTGATGGGTTCTACCTCACACGGGGATTAGTGTCTAGGGTTCTTAAAGCACCCAAAATTTTATTTTTTTAATTATTATAGATTTTTTTAAATTTTTAATCATAAGTACCTAAAAAATGAAATACACATTTAAATAAGATTTGTGCAAAACAAACACATCACTCTTCCATTAAATAAATCACTCTTGTAGGAAAGGAATGAAAGCATAAAATAAAATATGATTGCAGGAACAAAATCAAACTCACACATGTATCAAAGTAAACACACTAGAAGGAAAAATAAACACACTTTGCGAAAGGGATGCACACTTGCATGAAATAAATAAAACTTGCATAAAAGAAATAAAAGAAAGCACTCTTGCAATAAAATAAGCACACTGGTAGGAAAAATAAATTGTGGGAAAGTAAACACATTGTGTGGGAAAGAAAGTATGCTTGCAGGAAAGTAAATTGCAGGAAAGTAAACAAACCGAGAAAAGTAAACAAACTAAGAAAAGTAAACAAACTTGCAAAAAAAATAAACACTATTGTGGAAAGGGAACAACAAGGCTTTGAAGCAACCCATTAAAATGGATGCGTAGGTTCTTACCTCTCGTCTTAAATTTTATTCTTCCCCTTGTTGTGTAATTAACCTACCTACCTCAGCTCTAATCACTTTAGCACCTCCCTGACAATAGCGCCATAAATTTCGAGTGAAATATATGCTATCTATTTCAACATTAAATTATCAACCCGCGGTTCGTAGGCTTCAAGGTGCCAGCACTGTATGTGCAGGTCTAGAGCTCTAATCTATCCTAGCCTCACCTAATCTAATGCCAATAAACTCAAATAATGAAGAGATTTAAGAAATTCTAGAACTATGAACTATTTGACCTAAGTAGCTTTACACAATATAAGAATATGAACTTTTAGTCTATCTCTAAATAAGAAAATAACAAGTAATCTATTTTCTAGACTATCATGCTGAGGCAAAATTAATAAATGAAACAGACCTACAGAGAGAATTTGCAATTATAAGTAAACCTATCTAAATTAGTACTCTATCAAAACTATCAAAACTAAAGGAATTACTCTATCAAATCTACAAATAAACCTATCTAAATTAGTACTCTATCAAAACTTTAAAAAATAGAGCAATTAGTCTATCAAAGCTACAAATAAACCTATCTAAATTAGTACTTTGCAGAGTAACTTATAGTTAAGAAGAAAAAAGCATAACAATGTAATTAAACAACTTCTACAACCTACAAACAAAACAGAATCATTAACACACAACCATGAACGTCCCTCCATGATATACATAGCTCAGAAAGCAATCTGCAATTACGAGAAAGTGTACAGGAAGATGAAATAGATAAGCAATCTGCAATTAAAATACACACACACAAAAGCACTTGAAATTGAGAAATTTACACAATGA
The DNA here is from genome assembly GCA_009831015.1 of Picea engelmannii. NCBI lineage: Eukaryota > Viridiplantae > Streptophyta > Pinopsida > Pinales > Pinaceae > Picea > Picea engelmannii. The sequence goes on from ML787175.1 coordinate 320,621, forward strand.
AGAAACAAATTTGAAATCTAAGAAAAACAACTAGATAATTGTAAATATGTACTGGTATACACAATCACCTAGACCATTGGTGCCCCCCCCCCCAGAAGGTCGTGGGAACACTCCAACAAGAAAATGCAGACGCTAAATTAACGCAACACTTTCATTAAGCATAAAAACAGAGTATAGAACAAAATTGGTGATAATGTTTGTATAAAATAATAAGAATTCATCTCTCTGGTTCATGTCATAGGCAATAGTATTTATAGGTGATTACACAACTTGAGAGGTCGACCACTGGAAGGGTTGACCCTCTCTAAAAACAATAAACTCATTAAATGTATTCTAACAACAACATCTTCTAACAATCATTTGTGCCACTCAGTGGTCGTTGCAACTGCCCAATCCGAGGTGTGTCGAGATCTGTAGTTGGAGGGAATGAGGGGGAATAAAACCTAGATCCTTGATTCATCCATCAAAGGTCACAAATGCACCAACTGCCAACTCCTATGCGCTCTGAGTGTCGGATCACGTGCCGTATCAAGTGTTGAACGAAGTTCTAGATGAGGTTCTAGATGGAGGATCAGATCACAATTTCTCCATGTTGCAAACAAACCATGCGTTAGATCTTCATAAACATTTAACTAAGTTGAATTGAGCATAAAATCACTGCAAAAACAATAATTATACATACCTGGTGTGAATTCATGGTGAATTGATATATAAATCTTTGAGAATACCTTCAAAATTGCTAAATGAGAGAACACCATTATAATATCGCATGCAAAAAGGATTTGACCATCGAAAAAAAATAGTCAAAACACGAACCCAACACCAAACAAAGGAATGTACCCCTTCACTGATCTCAGTCCCTTGGGTATCCCATTCGTTTATCAAGGTCTCTTTGGCACATGTAGCTGGGAATATCTCTATTGGGAAATCAAGGGAACTTGCTACCTAGAAACCGTACCAGTAAAAACAACAACAACACTTGTTGTTTTAGTGAAACTCACCCAGGAGTTCACTCTTCAGGCATGACAACCTAGCTCTTCAATTTTCATCTCCAATACGCTCCAAAAATGTTCCAGCATGCTCCAAAATTCCCCCAACCTTCTTAGTTAATCTCATGTGATCTCTTTTCTTACTTTCCCTCCTTGTTCATGCCCAAAACTCCTTGTGGAAAACTATCTATTCTCCCCTATACGAATTTCATCTATTTTCGCAAGATAGTTGACTTCTTACCCTACCCAATGTTGATTGTATAGCATCCCCATGCTTCCAATAACTATGGATGTCACTTCTAAACCCGCCCCTGAAAGTTATTTATTGATTGGGCTCTCATACACTCAACCATAAAATATAACTTATCCCCAATGGTAATAAAATATAGAAATTTGGGTTGAATTAATACCCATAATAAATTTCCTCCTTGGATCCCTCTTAGACACTCTTAGGCATTCCCTCTCTTATGGATAAATCATCCCCCATCTCTATCCATATTCCCACCAGTTGGCATCACATTATATTTATTAAATTTATAAATACAATTTGTGTATTACATCACTTGACCATAGCCATATTCATATCTCATTATGTATAAATAAAAATGAGGATTATAGTGGGGATGTTACATTCCCCCTCTTCTACAATTGTGCACCATATTTAGTGCACACTATGTTGATATACATATAAACTTTACATCACAATACTTTAAGAAATAAAATTTTCAATTTAACAACTTTATTAGTAGTTCCAATCAAAATATCATATTCCCTTCAACCTACTCACCCAAGGAATGCACCGTTAATTTATCATGATTAATCCAAGGACTGTACCATTCATTTATCAGGATTAACCCAAGGAATGAGTCATTCTTTTATCAGGCCCCTTAGCACAAGTTGGTTAGGACTTTGAGATGTGGTTCCAGAACTCTAGATGCTCATAATGAAATCTTTCATTTTATCTTTCATTATCCTCAAAATTGACAAAACAATGCGGATATTCCTCATGCATAGAATTTTCATGCTCCCATGTTGCATCTTCGAGACCGTAGCAAGTCCATTGAACATTTACCATCCCTATGGATTTGTTTTGGAGGACTTTGACTTTCTGGTCCGGGATGCGTACTGGTTTCACTTGGAAATCCCCTTCGTTTTCCACCTGGTTCATAGTCTAATCAATTATGTGATTAGGGTTAGACACATTTTTATTTCCACCGGATTAGTGGTGGGGAGTTGATGTTGATGGAGCAGGTGGTGGTGGGCCGCGAGCGGTTCGCCTGGGGTTTGGCTCTCCATGCGCGGATGGTCGCCCAGCTGGACCGTTGTCGGTCAGCCGGACGGGGGGAGTTTGCTTTTGGCTCCATCCTGGTGGCCTTTTTCTTGGAGAGGGTGCTGGCGTTGCGGCCGAGAGTGGTGCTGGAGGTACCAGTTGTACGACACCCGCGTTTGAGGCGGTGGTCCGAGATTTTGGTTCGCCACGGTGGTGGCGAAGGGGGTCACTACTTTTCAGAGGAGGCGGCGCAGATATGGCGGCAGACACCGCAGTTTATCCTCCGATTCCCCTATGCGGGGGTGGACTTCCGGAGGGACCCAGATATGGTACTACCTCCGGGGGAGGTGTTTGACCACAGAGGTACGTTGTGTATTTATATGTTGTGATTTATATTATGTTGTTGATATACTAGTGCATATGTGTTGATGTATAGACACTGATATCATTGTTGTTTCTTGTTTGGTGCTTGTGCAGATGTGGCTCCTCGTGGGCATGAGGTGGATGTGTTCCAGGTGCCAGTGCAGCGAAAGCAGGAGAGACCGCCGCGTGGAGGGCGACGTCCGAGGGATGAGGCTGCTGGAGGACCAGCAGGGCTTGAGAGACCGGCGCAGAGGCGCCGCTGGGATGACCCTGGTGCGGGGCCATCGCAGGCTCCTCCGGCGGTAGCCGAAGCAAATGAGGATCTAGTCCGTCGTTTTGAGACGGTTTTTCGGGACGTGGCCGAGGGCATGTGGACCCAGATCCAAGACGAGGAGTTCCTGGAGCAGTGCATCGGATTTCCGCCACCATGGCGGTCAATCATGCGGCGAGCAGTTGTGCTCGCGGCGATGACGAGTGGACGCCTGCCGCCTGGGCAGGGTGGTCCTACGAATGTTCCACCACCACCGCCTGGGGCAGGTCAGGGTGGGCCACCACCGCCTCCTGAGGGAGGGGCAGCTGGGGGTGCTTTAGAGGCCCCCTGATTGTATGTACCTTTTTGATAGGCTGGTGAGTCGATTTTTGTACCATTGATGTGGCACGGGCCGAAGGGCCGATATTTTTTGT
>ML787175.1:333413-365979 GCA_009831015.1 Picea engelmannii
GGATTTTTATAGCCAAGCATTGGGTTATTATGCAACCTCTTTTGAATGTGAAAAGGGGCTCTTTAGGGCACAATTAGGTCTTTGACCAGCCTCCCCACGCAGATTGAGCTCGGATTTGGTGTCAAATCGACTTGGGAGCCGATACATTAGTGGTTGGGAGGTCGACCAGTTTCATAAATGTGCCATTTGGCAGGCGCGCGGGTTATTCACCCCACAGCCGCGCATATGCGCTCCCGGTACGAAGATGTTACGCGCGCGCGCGCGCGCCCAGTGGGTGTAAAGCGCCTTGTAATTTTTTGGCCATTTTGTATAGTTTTGACCCTTTTGCTATGTTGTGGAATTAACCTTGTGCCATGAATGACTGTTTTTCTGTGTTGACGATGCAGAGTTCTTGTCGCCCTGTGCGGACGAAATTTCAGTGATAACACCAATATTATTGAACTTCTCTTTGCTTTCACTTTTAGGAAAACATGTTCACCAACTTTAAAATATCTAAAAAAAATGTTCTTATCTACATAAATTTTCTTCTTGTTATGGGAAGACTTTAAATTCTTCTTGATCTTCACCATCATATCATCCATTTCCTTTAATAATTATGGCCCAATGATATCTCTGTCTACTGGGTTATCCCAACTCACTGGTGTGTTACATTTCCTTCCACAAAAAACTTCAAATGGGATCATTTTTAACGAGGCTTGATACCCATTATTGTAATAAAATTCCACTACGTAGATATAATCTTCCCACTTTGATGGCGGGTTCATCACATACATTCTAAGCATGTATTCGATTATTCTATTAGTCCTCTCCTTTTTCCCATCTAACTCTAAGTGATAAGTTGTGTTGAGATTTAAATTTGTCCCAAATACTTTAAACAAACCTTTCCAAAAATTTGAGGTTAAATTTGGATCTCTTTCTAAAACAATTTCCTTAGGAACTCCATGTAACCTGACAACTTCCTTCATGTAAATTTCTGCAATATTTGTTGCCTTGTGTGCGGCCTTCACAGGAATAAAATGTGTTTTTTTTTGTTGATTTTTCCACCACCACTATGATGGAATCATGTTGCTTCATTGTTTTGAGAAGTTTTGTAATGAAATCAATTGTAACCACTTCTCATTTCCACTCAAAAATGGGTAATGACTGTAGCAGCCTCATTGGATGTCTATGCTATGTTTTTACCTTTTGACATTCCAAGCACCTGACTATGTAATAAGACACTTCCTTCTTCATTACTGACCAAAAGTATCGGCTTCTTACAAATGCAATTGTATTCTGATATGATGGGTGCCCAACATATGGAACATTGTGCATTTCCATCAACACTATATTTTTTCAGCTCTCCTGAATTTGGCACATATATTTTTCCTTTATACATGAGGATTCCATCCTCTTTCAACTCATAACAATTAAATTTCTGCTATAAATTATCTTGTTGTAATATTTCTTTTATTTTTACATATTGTTGGTTTGAATATTCAGCCTCTAAAATTCTATCTCTTAAATCTATGTTGAACATGCTAATGGTTGAAATATGCACTTCATGTGCTCTTTTAATGAGTTCATCATCCACTTGATTTTCCTTGCCTTTTATGTGCTTAATTTCAAAGTCATACTCACTCAGAAATTTCATCCATCTAGGTTGTCTAGCATATAATGTTGGTTGTCCAAAAAAATGCTTCAAACCACACTGGTCCGTTCTTATCTCAAAACTTCGACCCATGAGATAATTCCTCAACATTTTTAATGAATGGAAAATTGTTGCTAGCTCCAAGTCATATGTATCATAATTCCTCTCACGCTCCTTCAATTTTATAGATTCATAGCATACCACATGATCCTTTTCACTGAGGACTCCACCGAGCCCTTCCTTGCAAAAATTCTTGCACACTACAAAGTCTTCATTTGGGTTTGCAATCTTCAATATAGGTGTACTTGTCAAAATATCTTTCAATTGTTGAAAGCTTTCTTCACATTTGGGAGTCCATTCAAATTTCACTCCCTTATTTTGCAAAGAAGTGATTGTGTTTGAAATCTTTGAAAACCCCTTTATGAATATTCGATAATAACCAACAAGACTCATAAAAGATCTGACCTCTATGACATTTATTGGTGTTGTCCATCCTCTAATGACCTCTATTTTATCCACATCAACTATTATCCCATCTTCTGAAATAATATGCCCCAAGTAGTGGATCTTCTTTTGATAAAATATGCACTTAGCTTGGAATACAACTTATGTTGTCTCAAAACTTGCAACACTATTCTTAAATGTTTCTCATGCTCTTATTCTATCTTGGAGTAGACTAGAATATCATCCAAGAAAATAATTACAAACTTGTCCAAGTACTCCTTGAACACCCCATTCATCAGAAACATGAAAATTGTTGGGGAATTTGATATCCCAAATGGCACGACTGTAAACTCATAATGATCATCTCTTGTTGTGAATTTTGTCTTACTAATTTCCTCTTATTTTATCCTCACTTGATGATATCATGATCTCAAGTGAATCTTGGAAAATATCTTTGCACCTTTCAGCTAATCAAAGAGATCATCAATCCTTGGAAAAGGATATTTGTTCTTTATTGCGACCTTATTCAACTGCATGAAATCAATACACATCGTTAAGGTTCCATCCTTATTTATAAAAATAATTGGGGCTCGTCAAGGTGACACACTCGAGTGTATATACCCCTTCTTCAACAACTATTCAAGCTGCATTCACAACTCTTTTTAATTTTGGTGTGCCCATTCTATAAGGTGTCTTGGACACAGGGGAATCTCCTGGCACAAAATCAATAGAGAAATCGATGCCTCTCTTTGATGGAAATCTTGGGATCTCCCCAAAAACATCTTCAAAATATTTCAAGACCAAATGGTCTTCAATACTTGCCACTTTGTCTCTGGCTACCTCTTCCATATGTGCTGCAAAAAATTGACTACTTTTCCCAAAAATCTTTTTCAACTGCATGGCTGATATTTCTCTAACAACTACAACTCTTACAATGCCTTGAATATTTCCTTGCTTCCCTTCTGTTAGCACTTGGTAAATTTCCTAGAGGTTGACAGCAGAAGAAATCTACTAAGGTAATTTTATCCAACCACTTTTGAAGCTAGGATCTAGCCCTTCCAACTTCAGAGAGGGATCTCTCTATATGATTTAACTATGTTTCCAATTTTAAATATTAGGCTAGGTAAAGAAAAAAGTCGATTTCGTTGTCAAAGTGTTTTTTCGAATTGGTTGAGATAGTCTACACATCCATTGGGATATGGGGTCTATGTTTTAATAAAATATGAAATACAAACCAGAAACACAAAAGAAAAACCTATACAGGGCAAGATAATATAATCACTGGATCTTTCAGTAGCTTAAATGATGAACAACAGAAAAGATGAGGAAGATAATTTCAACAAAGAAGTAGTTAAGAATTTCTTTATTGAAAACACCAGAAGATAAACACAAAAATCTTTCGAGTCAGAAACAGGGTATACGAGATAAATCCTGCAACGTTCGTTACTCTTAAAGATTACATTCAGAAAACAAAATGATGACAAAGCAAGAATAACATTCAACTTAGAGAGAAAACATCACCAGTGAATACACGCAAGAATCCTGTAAAAGTGCCTCCTTTTTATTAATGGAAGATCTCTTCAAAAAGATTACAGTCTGATAACGTTAGGGTGAGAAGATCAACAACCCTCAATACTTCAAAAGGTGAAGTATTTATAACTCAAATTACAAAGATCCTGTCATTAATGACCAGGACGTGCTAAATCTATTTTTATCCTAACTAACTTAACAAAATTCCTAAATCTAGGAACTGCTTGATGATGTGGTGTAACTGCACGCTGATTTCTGGGTGGGTCGTTGATGAAGCTTCTGCATGACTTCATCTGACTGGATAGCTGACTAGACCGGTATGGCTCATCTGCTAATCGATTAGATCACAGAGCTCTTCCCATCTAAGATGACTGGGCATGTTGACTTTGAGCAGTCTTCGATACACTTCGTCCATTTCTGTATACTTGGAAAATGTAGGTTTGGTGAGGAATATGTATCGAATCTCGTGTTGGATACTGATGTCCCACTGAAGGGAATCTAGGAATGCCTTGCCGGTTATGCTTCCTTGTATGCCTGCAAACTTTGAACTGTCCTTAGCCACTTCGGCTAATCTCTTCTTGTAGTCTGGGAGTGTCATCAATTTATCATTGATCACTTTCAGACCAGTAAGACCTTTCTTCTGGAGAGCTTCAATTTTACTCAAGAATCTTTGTACCCCCAGGTCCATGGCCTGAACCTTTTCTTCTAACTAAAGCATTAATCCTCTCTTGGTCAAAAATATTTTGACCTCAAGGATGGTCTCTGTTTTGTCTTCAATCTTCAGCTCTTCCAGCTCTTCCCTAGTCTTAGAATTGAGGAATTTGATGATCTCGTTCGCTTGTGTTGGCATGTCTCCCAATTCTACTCTGATCTTCTTGATGGCCTATTTGCTTCTCAGAACCAACTCATTATGCTTGAACATGATCTGGATCATTGACCATATTTCATTCATGGACTTAGTGATGTATGTCCATACATTCTCTTTAACCTCGTCCAAAGTCTTTCCTACCACTGTCTGCTTCCAGAGCTATTGTAACTCCTTCTTGAGCTGCTCTGTCACCTGCTTTTCCTTGGAGAGGCTAGTCTGGAAGGAATTTTTGAGTTCCTGAAGGTTCTCAACTTCCTTTTTAAGCCTGCTGATCTCTGTCTCCTGCAGGTTCATCTTTTCCATGGATTTAGCCAGGTCAGCTATCTTCTCTTGTGATGTCAATGGAGTCGCGGATGGGACTTCTGTCACTAATACTGCGCTCACTCCTGAAATTGGAATAGCGCTCAATGGAATGAATTCCATTGGCTTCGATTGCTCTTTCTCTTTTAATAACTTCTCCATCTCAGCTTCCATTTCTTTAAGCTGTGCATTCTGCTCCATGAGAAGATTTAGCATCTCATATTTCTCTCCTTCTTTCTCTTATATCTCCTTCGCCTGTGAATCCTCTGTGGGCGGGAACTTCAGTTGTTTCCTCAAGGATGCTATGTCAGCATTCTTCTTCTTTATCATTTCCTCAGCTGTTTTCAAGTTTGAAGGATCGTAACCGATATTGAGGACCAGCTCCTCCAAAGTTTTGATCATGTTGTCCTTTGCAAAGGACGATATCTTCTCCAGTTTCAATTGTGTTTGAACATTGTTCAAGGACACTTGCAATTTCGACGCAGCAGTAGAAGCATGTGCCAGAGTGTAGAAAACCATTTCCCCTGTTTGCTTGTGCAGATCCATTTGATCGCCCGGATGCACGTCCTTCATTTGAAATTCGAAGGTGGCCCTCTTATAATCAGTGATCACTTTGGGGTCTGGTACCTGTGCCTGGAGGAAGGCCATGTGCATTCTGCCCTTTTCTGTGTCAAATGCAGACAACAGCCTATGTTGCGCAGTCGACGTCTGCTTCCAAAACTGAGTGCAAGTACTGTTGGTAAGGGTCTGGTTATTTTTATTGATCAACTCGTACTTCTCGAAAATACTTAGCTTCGGTCCCCCCTTGCCTAGTTAGGTGGTCAATGGAGGATCTGTAGATTTCTCCATCACTTCTCGGGTTATGGCCTTATGGAGGCTCGAACCGAAGGGTGGAATAATAGACTTGGTCACTGTGATAGGCAGGGCTTCTTTTTCTCCAGTCGGGCTAGGAACTGAAATTGTCTTGGGCCTCTTAGTGTGCAGCTGGAATTCTTCGGACGATACCTCCGTGACAGGCAGAGATAAATCTTGTCGAGGCATTTTTTCCTTCGGGACCTGTGGCATTGTTGTTTGAGATATCATGGCTGGGGGATCCTACTGTTCTACTTCAATCAATGTGTTAGGCTCCTAGGCCGTCTGATTTGCAAACTTCTCAATTTCAGGCCTAGACACATGAACGTAAGGGATGTTTTTGTTCTTCACCCTCATCTCTGAAATGATCCCACATGGATCATCATTTATTCGAGGCTTGGGCCTACCACCTAGCATGCTTACCACAGGGTGGTAGAACTGATCGATGAACTCCTTGAAGTTGTACTCTGTGGAGTTGTGCTTGAGAAAGGAGGTCCATGTTGTGACTACTTGAGGTCTGAGAAATCAAAATCGCATTTGGTATCTGCGATTAATTGGTCTTTGTCAACTAGAGGGATCTTGTTTAGGTCGATAGGAGGCGAGAGAAACAGATTCTCCTCTCCTTCTGCTTGTTTGGATTTTGGCACCATCTCTACAACAATACCTGCAATAAAACACAACCTTAGTGGGGGCGACTGACTGTGGAGGAGGACAATGGAATGTAATAGAGGAGTAAGCGGTGAATTTCACTGGTGCGATGGGTGAATAGAGAAAGTAAGGGGAATAACGGTAGTTTTATTTAAATGGGGATTGGTTGGGCGCGGGAGACAGGTCAGCTGGATAACAGATAGGTTATCCAGTAATAAATGGCCAATGGATCACTTGAGGATGATATGGAAGGTGACGTTGGCGGAGGGATACGGATGGGTGACATGGAGGCTATCGATTGGAGGTAAAATTCATAGTAAGGGGCTTGCCACAAATGAAAGGGGGGTGGGGACTGACAACAGTTATGGGACGTGACCAGTTCCAGAAAGGTGGGGGGTGACGTCCAGTGGTGACGGAGGTCTGTCAGATAGCAGATGGTGACGGGACTCGGGGCAATAGATCGACACCACGTATAACAAGGGACCCGCCAGAGGAAGAAGACCATTCCAGACCCCCCGCCCTTGGTTAAAAGTAGATCATCCGGGGGGGTCTGAAATCCATTTTGGGTCGTTGATCTGCATGCATGTTTATGAGCCGCAGATCTCTGCGCTCTGTTTATCACTCATTCCGGAAGACCCCCCCCTCCATTAAAGGCAGAATAGATGGGGGGGTCCAGAATCCAATGCTGATTGTAGATTTGAGTGCTCAATTCTAAGCCGTCCAGATGCGCGTGAGTCTTATCATTGATTCCGGACCCCCTCGGGGTTAAAAGCAGAACGGTCGAGGGGGTCCGGAATGCTCTATCCACAGTAGATCTAGGCGTCGCGTTCAGGACCATTGATATGTGCAAGGGGCTTAAGTGGGGGGCGGAAAACACATGCACCGGGGGAAAAACTTAGGATAAATGAATTTTATGGGTTTTTCCAAGGTTTTCATGACTACACCACCAAGGGGTTAGTCAAACAACATTGAGGTATCCAAATCATGGTGCAACATTAATCATCAAACTGGTTCTTATTGAAATGAAACAACAATGCAACTAGCCTATGTTCTAACCTATCTTCCTACGACAATTAACCCAGATTAGACTGTTGGGTTAAGAATTTACTCTACCCTGGGGCTATCTGACCAAGATTAGAAAGTCTGGTCATATTTTTTCACTAATCTACCTAGACACTTTGGCTAAGATTAAAGTGTTTAGCCAAATTCATTCACTACCCTATCAACATCAATTAAAAAAGAACTTGGCCATGCTTGAAAGGTATGGACCAAGTTACTATTATTGCATGGGGCTTTTATTGCAATTCTTTTATGCCCTCTTTTTCTTCTTTCTTTCTTTCTTTTTTCTTTTTTATTTTCTTTTTTCTTTTTTCTTTTCCTTTTCAAATTATTTGCAGAATGAAAAATCATTTGTCAACAAAAAACACTAAAGACAGATAATATCCCAGTCACCAGTTGATCCTATAACTTATAGGATGATAACAACAGCTCCACCTGGGGATGGTACTTGCCATGTGAAGTGCCAAGAATCTTGGTTCCTATCATTCTGAAAGTTTCTGCCTAGTGGCCTTCATTGGTTTTATTCTCAAAAATCGGAAGAACAGTGTTCAACAGCTTAGGGCCTTCTCTTCGAGCTTCAACCAACTGACTAATGTTCTTCACTCAGAAAATGCAGGCGAAAAATAAAAATAAAAATGGTATGTACAATGGAGAGTGAACAGTTGAATCTCTACTGAGGTGGCACATAATGTTTCAACATTCTGCCATTTATGAGTCCTCCTGGCAGATCTGTCCCATCAGCGTTGTTTAGTAAGAAAGCATTGTTTCCCCTGAAAGCTTGGATCATGTATGGTCCTCTCCACAGACTGTCAAATTTTCCATGCTTTCCCTTGTCTTCATTTCTGGTGTCCCACCTCAGCACCAAATCTCCTAGCTCAAAATCGTCCTCCTTTGTCCTTTTGTCAAAGATCTTCTTGATGTTTTCTTGGATTACCTGAGTCTTGTTGAAAACATCTTCCCTAGACTGCTGCAAATGGATCATCTGGTTGATTCTTCTCGTCATTTGGCTCATCTTGTACCTCTTGAATCAACTTCATGACAGGGAATCCTAAAGAATTAGGGAAAACTGCCTCTGTGCCATAGACCAGCTGGTATGGTGACATACCAATTGACCTTTTGGTGGTCAGTCTGTCGGCCCATAATGCGAACACCAACTTGTTGTGCCATGATTTCTTGTTTTCCTGCAATGTTTTCTTGATGATATTTACCAAGGTTTTGTTTGAATATTCCGCCAGCCCATTCCCCTGAGGGTAGTAGGTTGTGGAATGCCCCAAACCAATGTGATACTGGTTGCAGAAATCTATGAGCTTCTTCAACCGAAAAGCAGCTGCATTGTCAGTTATAATCTTTCTGGGACATCCAAAGCAAGACAAGATATTATTTTCAAGGAATTTGATAATAACAGAGTCAGTGGCTTGCCTGCTTGGTACTGCTTCGATCCATTTGGTAAAATAATCGGTGGCAGTGAGAATCCACCTGTGCTGGCCTGAAGAAGGGGGGTGTATTTCTCTGATGACGTCCAGTCCCCATTGTTGGAAAGGGGCTTCAACTGAGATCGGTTTCAGGGGGAGAGGAAGGAGTTTCCTTTTTCCTTCAAACAGTTGACATTGATGACATGCAGTCACTTTATGATGCACATCGGCGAATAGGGTGGGCCAATAGAAACCATCTCTGAGTATTTTGTTGGCTGTGACCTTCCAGTTCAGATGGCCACCACATTCTCCTACATGAAATTCTTGTAACACTTTTTCATCTTCATCTTTCAATAAACAATTTAACAGAATGCCTCCAGGATCTTTCCAATACAAATTGCCTTCTAGAATATAGAATTTTAAGGCTTTCAACTTTAAAAATCTAGATTTAGTCTTAGTCAAACCAGGGGAAGCTTGTAAATTTTGAAAAATGAATATAAGGTCTGCGTACCATGGAGAGTTAAGGAATACCTCTCTTACACTTGGAGTCACCATCTTTCCCTACTCATCTGCTACAGCTAAAAAATTAATGTCAAGAGCATGAAAGTTAGATTCAACCATTAATTTAGCAAGGCCTTGACCTTTGATTAATTTTTTAGGCCTTGACCTAAAATGACCGCAATCCATTTCCCTCTTCTTCCATCTGGATTGTCCTGGGTCAAGATGTCTTTTACTACCGCATTCAGAACATAAGCTATGGTGTGGGAGTGGAGAATGTAAACCCTAAAATCTTTTATAGCTTTCACTAAGGCAAAAGCTTGTTTCTCCATTATCTTGTAATTCAGAGCAGCGTCTCTTAACGCTTTACTAAAGAAATCTATGGGTTGTTCATACCCTTCACTGTTCTTTTGTAGCAACACCTCTGCTATAGTATGTTCGGAAGCGAAAGAAAAAAGATAGAAATCCTTAGTAAAATCAGGACTGATCAAAACGGGGGCTTCTGTGAGTGCTCGTTTGACTTGTTCGAAAGACTGTCTGGACTCGGAGTCCCATTTTATTTTTACATCCTTTTTTAGCATATTTGTAATGTTTCTGAGGAGCTCTGACAGATTGGGAATGAATCTTCGTAGAAAGTTTATTCTCCCGATAAAAGACTGTAGTTCTTTAAGGTTTCTTGGGTGTTCTAGTTTTTGTATGGCCTTGATTCTGTTGGGGTCTATTTTAATTCCATCCTTGGAGATGATATGTCCTAGCAGTTTGCCTTCCTCTAGCCCAAAAATGCTTTTCTTAGGATTTAAAGAAATCCCAAACCTTCTACATTTCTCGAAGACTCGTCTGAGGTGTCGCAGGTGTTTGTCATCAGATCGGGAAAACACAGTTACATCATCTAAATAGACGACAATAAACTTACCCGATTCTTCCACGAAGGTGATATCCATCGCTCTCTGGAATGTGGCTCCTGCATTCATTAGACCAAAAGGCATTTTCACATACATGAAAGTGCCCCATGGTGTGGTGAAGGCGGTTTTGTCTTGGTCGTCTGGGTGGACTAGGACCTGATTATAACCCGAGAATCCGTCCAGCAGAGAAATTCGACTGGATCCGACCACCCTTTGTAGGATGTGGTCCATTTCAGGCAAGGGGTAATTGTCTTTCAAGGAGACCTTATTCAGATTTCAGAAATATATGCAGAGTCTGATTTCCCCAGATTTCTTACATGTAGGGACCAAATTAGAGACCCATTTTGAAAAACGCAATGGGACTATGATTTTGGCATCGTACATTTTTTTGATTTCCTTTTCTATCAGAGGGAGCAACTTGGGATTTATCCTCCTAAGATTCTGTCTGAATAGTTTTTGGTCTTCCTTTATTGTAATCTTGTGTTGTATGATGCTGGTATCATAAGCTTTCAAATCCTCATAACCCCAAGCAAAGACATCCAAATATTCTTTGAACAACTCAATGTATTTGAGTTTTTGTTCTGGGGATAATGATTTAGACAGTTTGACTATCCTGGTCTTCTCTTCAGTCCCTATATTGCAGTCTTCTACCTCTTGTCCATGTGCTTCAATTTTGGGTCTTTTGGCTACGTCGTTAAAATCAAACAAGTCCTCTAAAGGAACTAGACCCCTAGGCAAAACGTTGCTTTTCAAATGTAAAACATTGGCATCCATTTCGTCGTCACCCAGTTCTCCTGAATCTACGCTATTTACACTGTCAATTTCAAAATCAGATCTATTTATATTTTCATCTTCGTTCTCTAAATCTATATTTGTACATTCAAAATCATTTTTACACTGCAAAAAGTCTTCGATTTGATCATCATTACCAAACACTTGCCAGTACCTGATATTTTCAGGAATGGTTGGTTTGCATTTCACCTCAACAGTGTATGGGTGAGTCGGGCGGAAAGGAATCTTACATGTGGCCGCTGACGTGCCCAATCCGTCCACCAAAATGTTTTTCCCCCTCGGCATTACCTGCAAGTCAACTTCAGTGAAACATCTAAGGGCATCGAGAACAACATTCCTATAAGCTCTAAGACGTGGGTGTTTCGCAGTGTACTCACCTTTGATTTGCTTGATTATCAACTCAGAATCACCTCTTACCATAATTTGTTTAGCACCAACTTTTTTCAAAAGCTTTAGACCGAGCATCAAGGCTTCATACTCGGCAATATTGTTAGTGCATTGGAAATTTAATTTGTAAGAATGGTTTTCTGAATACCTGTTTCTGTGATTATGCAGCCAAACTCCTGCTCCAACTCCTTCTTTGCTCACTGCTCCATCAAAATCCATGCTCCAGAAATCTACTGATAATTCTTCAGTTATCACATTTTTCATCCTTGCTACCTCAATGGTTTCTTGGCCTTCATCTTGACTAGATGTATCTTCTGCCAGCTGAGTATCTTGTTCTCCTGTGTCACCATCATTGTACAAGATAAAAGAATCCAAGTCGGAATGTGCAGAGTAGAGGGGATAGTTGTGCGGTTTTTCTTGGCTACTGACCATGTATTTCATCAATGCTTCTCTGTATAGCCTTCTTTGTTGCCCGAAAAATGGGATAGTGGCATAAGACATATCTAGCTGCAGGGTTCCTCTCAACTTAGCCCCCCAAGACCGGGATAGCAACATTCTATACTTCGGAGGGATGTCTGCAACTACCACATCCATTACCATGCTCTTCACAGGAATCTGAACCAAGGTGATGCATAGGTCCTTGATCAAACCAATACATCTAACTTTATTAGAGTCGAATGAGTGTAAATCCTTGTAAGGTCTAGTGACCTCCAGTCCCAGTTTCTCCATTACTGCTTTAGGCATCAAATTGTGGGAAGCACCTGAATCCAACATAGCGTTATGCAAGATCAGTTCATGTATGTTTAGACTGATGTAAAAAGGAGCGACATCACCAGTATCCTCTCGACCATCTACTTCAGGTCCGAACAGAAGTTCGGGTTGATCATCAATAAGGTTCACAGTGTCTGAATGATTTGTTGATCCAATGGTTAAGGCCTTTGTGCCTATGTCAGGTTCAATGGTCAGTGCTTTAATCACCTGTGAACGATAAACGTCTTTGTTCATTAACTCAAAAAGTGGGATGGGAATTTTTACTTTGGCCAATTCCCCCTCAAGGATGAAAGGTGTAGGAGCTCTTCCTTGGCTCATCAATTCTGGCTTGTCCGCTACACTCTTCTGGCCAGAAGTAGTGGGTGGAGTAATAGGTGAAAAATCGGGCTGTGATGATCTTTCAGAATAGTAAGGTTTTTCTTCACCGGATCTTCGGATGTACTCTTCTCAGAAATATTCTCGGCAGATGGCTCAGAGTCCTTCTTGGTTTCGACTACCTTCTTTGTTTCAATCGTCTTTTTTGGGGAACTCCCTTCTGTCTTTTTACTCCACAAATTATACTGTCGATGTACCTCTAAAATGGCATTTTCAAATGCCTTCTATTCTGCATCTTCAACTTCCTCACTTACTTTTGTTTGGTTGAGAAGAAAAAGTTATTGCTCTTCTTGGGTAAGGAAAATAGCTTTGTTATCATGAATGCCCATGAGATTTATGTGAGTATCCTCCAGTTCTTCGATTACTTCCTCCCCTTCATCAGCATAATTTTCTTGTAGGGGAGGTCTAATCTGCTGATCCAGACCTCTCTGCTCTCTTTGATCCCTAGGATCTCTTTGTCTAATTTGAGGAGGGTTTCTCCTAAAGTTAGGGTTCTGAACCTGAGGAGTTGGTGGGTTTTCTCTTGGAGGGTTTCTGTCTGACACAGTAATTCTTTCCATTGCTCTGGCCAAAGAGTCCAATTTGGAATATGAGGTCGACGTGGAAGGTTCTTCTTTAATTGTGACTCTCCTCTCTGACCTCTGACGTGCCCTTTTTGCCAACAAATTGGCCTCCACACTTATAGCACTTTTCTACATGTCTTCCAGGGTGGTGGAATTTCTTTCTCTTAGTTGGTATGACATGTTAGCGTCAAAACCATCAAGGAAATTTATCAAGGCCAAACCCTGTGGAGGTTTGATTTCAGATGGGATTGTGTTATACATGGTGTTGAAACGAGTGCAGTAATCTTGCATTGTCTCACCTTGATTCCTTCTGATATTTTTGTATTCTGACAAAATTTGCAAAGGGTTTTTCTTTACCTCCCATCTGTCTAGAAAACTCCTTTGAAATGTGGTAAGGTCAAGGACTGAGGTGGCACACAACCCTTTGTACCATTTTTTAATGTCACCTTTCAGACTTTGAGCAAACAATCTCATTTGAACGTCAGCTTCATCTACTTCGTGCAGATCATAATAATCATTCATTTTATCTACGTGTTGTTTTGCGCTTAAAGGTCTTGTTGCATCGAACTGTGGAAGTCTTGTTTGATAGTCTTGGGGCATGGCATGTAGAGGTGCAGCCAACACCAAGGGAGCATATCGAGCTGCCATGATGGGTGGAGGAGGTGGGACGACAACCTAGATGATCGACGAGGTAGCGACTGAAGACGATGACAAGGAGGGACTGGATAGCACGGAGGAAGTGATTTGCGGTTTCGTAGTGGGAGATAGAACTTCAAGAGTTCGGGGTTGTAAAACGGTTGGGTCGAAAATGATTCCAGTCACAAAACTATCAGACCGAATTCTAACCAGGCTCTGTTGGGAAAAGGTGTCAAGGTCAAGGTTTTGCAAGGTAATGGGTTCCCCTGAAAAAGAAAAGGACTTATGCAAGGGAGTATGACTCACTGAGCTTTCAGCTACGGTCTTTTTCCTGAGTAACTGTTCTGGGTTATCTATCCCTATCGTAGGTCCTAGGTCTGGATGAGATCGAGTATAAACATTCTTAGGAGCCAGATTTATTTTTGATTTTTTATATATATGCTTTTTAGTTTTCTGAGTCCGAAAAATAATATGTACAGAGTTTGATCAACCTCTAAACATTACTTTCTTCTCAAATTTACAATATTCCAGGAACAAAATGTTCTTTTAGGGGGAAAGAAAACGTGAAATTATAAATTTATATGTTCTTCCCCAGTGGAGTCACCACTATGTTAGCACTTGGTAAATTTCCTAGAGGTTGACAGCAGAAGAAATCTACTAAGGTAATTTTATCCAACCACTTTTGAAGCTAGGATCTATCCCTTCCAACTTCAGAGAGGGATCTCTCTATATGATTTAGCTATGTTTCCAATTTTAAATATTAGGCTAGGTAAAGAAAAAGGTTGGTTTCGTTGTCAAAGTGTTTTTTCGAATTGGTTGAGACAGTATACACATCCATTGGGCTATGGGGTCTGTGTTTTAATAAAATATGAAATACAAACCAGAAACACAAAAGAAAAACTTCTACAGGGCGAGATAATATAATCACTGGATCTTCCAGTAGCTTAAATGATGAACAACAGAAAAGATGAGGAAGATAATTTCAACAAAGAAGCAGTTAAGAATTTCTTTATTGAAAACACCAGAAGATAAACACAAAATCTTTCGAGTCAGAAATAGGGTATACGAGATAAATCCTGCAACGTTTGTTACTCTTAAAGATTAGATTTAGAAAACAAAATGATGACAAAGTGAGAATAACATTCAACTTAGAGAGAAAACATCACCAGTGAATACACACAAGAATCCTGTAAAAGTGCCTCCTTTTTATTAATGGAAGATCTCTTCAAAAAGATTACAGTCTGATAACGTCAGGGTGTGAAGATCAACAACCCTCAATACTTCGAAACGTGAAGTATATATAACTCAAATTACAAAGATCCTGGCATTAATGACCAGGACATGCTAAATCTATTTTTAGCCTAACTAACTTAACAAAATTCCTAAATCTAGGAACTGCTTGATGATGTGGTGTAACTGCACGCTGATTTCTGGGTGGGCTGTTGATGAAGCTTCTGCATGACTTCAGCTGACTGGATAGCTGACTGGACCGATACGGCTCATCTGCTAATCGATCAGATCATAGAGCTCTTCCCATCTAAGATGATTGGGCACATTGACTTTGAGCAATCCTCGATACACTTCGTCCATTTCTGTATACTTGGCAAATGTAGGCTTGGTGAGGAATATGTATTGAATCTCGTGTTGGATACTGATGTCCCACTGAAGGGCATCCAGGAATGCCTTGTCAGTGATGCTCCCTTGTATGCTTGCAAACTTTGAAATGTCCTTAGCCACTTCGACTAATCTCTTCTTGTAGTCTGGGAGTGTCATCAATTTATCATTGATCACTTTCAGACCAGGAAGACCTTTCTTCTAGAGAGCTTCAATTTTACTGAAGAATATTTGTACCCCCAAGTCCATGGCCTGAACCTTTTCTTCTAACTGAAGCATTAATCCTCTCTTGGTCAAAACTCTTTTGACCTCAAGGATGGTCTCTGTTCTATCTTCAATCTTCAACTCTTCTAGCTCTTCCCTGGTATTAGAATTAAGGAATTTGATGATCTCGTTCGCTTGTGTTGGCATGTCTGTCAATTCTACTCTGATCTTCTTGATGGCTTGTTTGCTTCTCAGCACCAACTCATTCTGCTCGAACATGATCTGGATCATTGGCCATATTTCATTCATGGACTTAGTGATGTCTGTCCATACATTCTCTTTAACCTCGGCCAAAGTCTTTCCTGCCACTGTCTGCTTTCGGAGCTATTGTAACTCCTGCTTGAGCTGCTCTGTCACCTGCTTTTCCTTGGAGAGGCTGGTCTGGAAGGAAGTTTTGAATTCCTGAAGTTTCTCAAATTCCTTTTTAAGCCTGCTGATCTCTGTCTCCTGCAGGTTCATCTTTTCCATGGATTTATCCAGGTTGGTTGTCTTCTCTTGTGATGTCAATGGAGTCACGGATGGGACTTCTGTCACTAATGTTGCGCTCACTTCTAAAATCGGAATAGCGCTCAATGGAATGACTTCCATTGGCTTTAGTTGCTCTTTCTCTTTTAATAACTTCTCCATCTCAGCTTCCATTTCTTTAAGCTGTGCATTCTGCTCCATGAGCAGCTTTAGCATCTCATATTTCTCTCCTTCTTTCTCTGCTATCTCCTTCGCCTGCGAATCCTCTGTGGGCGGGAAATTCAGTTTTTTCCTCAAGGATGCTATGCCAACATTCTTATTCTTTATCATTTCCTCATATGCTTTCACGTTTGAAGGATCATAACCGATCTTGAGGACCAACTCCTCCAAAGTTTTGATCATGTTGTACTTTGAAAAGGACGATATCTTCTCCAGTTTCAATTGTGTTTGAACATTGTTCAGGGACACTTGCAATTTCAACGTAGCAGTAGAAGCATGTGCCAGAGTGTAGAAAACCATTTCCCCTGTCTGCTTGTGCAGATCCATTTGATCATCCGGATGCACATCCTTCGTATAAAATTCGAAGGTGGCCCTCTTATAATCAATGATCACTTTGGGGTCTGGTACCTGTGACTGGAGGAAGGCCATGTGCATTCTTCCCTTTTCTGTGTCAAATGAAGACAACAACCTATGCTGCACAGTCGACGTTTGCTTCCAAAACTGAGTGCAAGTACTGCTGGTAAGGGTCTGGTTCTTTTTCTTGATCAGCTTGTACTTCTCGAAAATACTCAGCTTCGGTCCCCCCTTGCCTAGTTGGGTGGTCAATGGAGGATATGTAGATTTCTCCATCACTGCTGGGGTTATGGACTTATGGAAGCTCGAACCGAAGGGTGGAATAATATACTTGGTCACTGTGATAGGCGGGGCTTGTTTTTCTCCAGTCGGGCCGGGAACTGAAATTGTCTTAAGCCTCTTTGTGTGCAGTTGGAATTCTTCAGAGGATACCTCCGTGATAGGCGGAGATAAATCTTGTCGAGGCATTTTTTCCTTCGAGACCTATGGCGTTTCTGTTTGAGATACCGTGGATGGGGGATCCTGCTATTCTACTTCAATCAATGTGTTAGGCTCCTAGGCTGTCTGATTTGCAAACTTCTCAATTTCAGGCCTAGACACATGAATGTAAGGGATGTTTTTGTTCTTCACCCTCATCTCTGAAATGATCCCACATGGATCATAATTCCATGGGAAGCTCAGGAAGAACTTCATTTCTCTCAACATCCGGTCTACTTCTTCCCCAGCGCCACGACTGTTGCAGATGAAGGAGACAATGTGCCCCTTGATTCTAAGTTGTTGCTTTTTCTTCAATGATACAAAATGGATATCATCTGAATTCATAATCTGCCTTATATATTCTAGAGAAAAGATTCTGACAGGAAAATACTTGGGCAACTTATATGGTGCCAACTCGCACCCGTATACTCTGATCTCGGTATGATTTTGATACAGGTACCAATCCCCGGTCTTTGTGTTTTTCGAGAGGTGTAGGATCCTCTGAACTTCATCATTTATTCGAGGCTTGGTCCTACCACCTAGCATGCTTACCACAGGGTGGTAGAACTGATCGGTGAACTCCTTGAAGCTGTACTCTATGGAGTTGTGCTTGAGCAAGGAGGTCCATGCTATGACTGCCTGATATCTGAGAAATCAAAATCGCATTCGGTATCTGTGATTAATCGGTCTTTGTCGACCAGTGGGATATTTTCCAGGTCGACAGGAGGCGGGAGAAATGGATTCTCCTCTCCTTCTACTTATTTGGATTTTGGCGCCATCTCTGCAACAGTACCTGCAATAAAACACAATGTTAGTGGGGGCGACTGACTGTGGAGGAGGACAATGGACTGTAATAGAGGAGTAAGAAGTGAATTTCTCTGGTGCGATGGGTGAATAGCGAAAGTAAGGGGAATAAGGGTAGTTTTATTTAAATGGGGATCAGTTGGGTGTGGGAGACAGGTCAGCTGGATAACGGATAGGTTATCCAGAAATAAATGGCCAACGGATCACTTGAGGATGAGATGGCAGGTGACGTTGGTGGAGGGATACAGATGGGTGATGTGGAGGCTATCGATTGCAGGTAAAATTCATAGTAAGGGGCTTTCCACGAATGAAAGGGGTGTGGGGACTGACAACAGTTATGGGACGTGACCAGTTTCGGAAAGGTGGGGGGTGACGTCCAGTGGTGACGGAGGTCTGTTAGATAGCAGATGGTGATGGGACTCGGGGAAATAGATCGACACCACGTATAACAAGGGACCTGCCAGAGGAAGAAGACCATTCTGGACCCCCCCCCTTGGTTAAAAGTAGATCATCCGGGGGGTCTAAAATCCATTTTGGGTCGTTGATTTGCGTGCCTGTTTCTGAGCCGTAGATCTCTGCGCTCTGTTTATCACTCATTCCGGACCCCCCCCCCTCCATTAAAGGCAGAATGGATGGGGGGTTCCGGAATCCAACGCTGACCGTAGATTTGAGCGCTCAATCCTGAGTCGTCCAGATGCGCACGAGTCTTATCATTAATTCCGGACCCCCCCCCCTTGTTAAAAGCAAAACAGCCGGGGGGGTCTAGAATGCTCTGTCCACAGTAGATATAGGTGCCGCGTTCGGGACCATTGATATGTGCAAGAGGCTTAAGTGGGGGGCAGAAAACACATGCACCGGGGGAAAAACTTAGGATAAATGAATTTTATGGGTTTTCCCAAGGTTTTCATGACTACACCACCAAGGGGTTAGTCGAACAACATTGAGGTATCCAAATCATGGTGCAACATTAATCATCAAACTGGTTCTTATTGAAATGAAGCAACAATGAAACTAGCCTATGTTCTAACCTATCTTCCTACGACAATTAACCCAGATTAGACTGTTGGGTTAATAATTTACTCTACCCTGGGGCTATCTAACCAAGATTAGAAAGTTTGGTCAGATTTATTCACTAATCTACCTAGACACTTTGGCTAAGATTAAACTGTTTAGCCAAATTCATTCACTACCCTATCAACATCAATTAAAAAAGAACTTGGCCATGCTTGAAAGGTATGGAACAAGTTACTATTATTGCATGGGGCTTTTATTGCAATTCTTTTATGCCCTCTTTTTCTTCTTTCTTTCTTTCTTTTTTCTTTTTTCTTTTCTTTTTTCTTTTTTCTTTTCCTTTTCAAATTATTTATAGAATGAAAAATCATTTGTCAACAAAAAACACTAAAGACAGATAATATCCCAGTCATCAGTTGATCCTATAACTTATAGGATGATAACACCTTCTTCATTAAGACAATTTATGGTCTTGTTGTAACAGTCTAAGACAACATGGTGTTTCTCGAACCAATCCATTCCATTTAGACAATCATATGAATCCAATGGTATGATGTTCACGTCTATATTTGTGTTGAGTCCATTCATGTCTATTTGACAATCTTTAACCAACTCATTGATCCTTCTCTTCACCCCTATGGATAAATGAACTAACCAATATTTCTTATGCTTAATCCTTTGCAAGTGAAGTCTTTTAAAAATGTTAGAGTTTGTGTAACTATGGTTCCCTCCATAATCAATTAAAATTGTTATGGGTTGGTTATCAATCTTACCTTCCACTTCAACCATGGGAGATTGATACTTTGCTTTCTTATTGTCCAAGGATGCATAAATACTTGACATGCTTCCTCCCATGTCTTCAATTGTTTCAGCCTCCTGAATTTTATGGACAATCCTCATTCTTTCACCTTTTTGAGGGAAATCCCTATATAAAAGATTTCTATCACATACCCAACATTGTACATGTTTCTTCCTTGGCCTTTTCCCAACTGAAACTGTTGTCTTTTGATCATTTTGGTTTGATTTTCCTTGCTAATTTTCTTGGGATTTTTTATTGAAAAAGGTTTTCTTAAATCATTTCTACCTTTTCTCTTTCTTACCCTTCATCTTGCTATTCTAAATATTTTGGAAGACTGACCTCCCTCTGCTCTACTCATAAAGATGCCTTTCTCTCCTTATGGTCTCCTCCAAGGTATTGGGGTTATCATATTGTATCTTTTCATTGTATAAAGAGGTAACCCACTTAAATTTTTTTGGATTTTGACCTTTTCATCCTTTATGAAGTCCACATACTTCAACAACTCAAAGAACCTTTTCTCATACTCATCCATTGTCATGTTTTCCAACTTGAGTTCAAAGAACTATTTCATATTTCTTTCATAATAATGCTTAGGAAATTATTTCTCTTGGAAATATATTTTAAACTTCCTCCATGAGACCTTCCTCTCATCAAGGTGTTTTTCTTTCTTAAATTTATCCCACCACATGTTTTCTTTTCCTTGCAAATGGTAGGTTGCAATTCTTGTTTCTACCCTGGAGGGATATTATTGATGTAGCTGGAAATATTTATTCATTTCCAAGAGCCAAGACTCAGCCTCTTCTCACTTCCTATACTCAACATTGAAAGTAGGTGGCCTGATTTTCCTAAGTTCACCTTGAAATATGTCTCCCTTGAGCCTTCTCCTTTGTCTCCTCACATGGGACACACTTGGGTTGCTTCCTGGCCCTAAACTTGCATGAGCTCTCCTAGTGGATTCCTTTAGGGAATGATGGCACCTACTCATGCTCCTTGAATGCCTTCCATTCCCATTCTCATCCTTTCATCTATGGGATCTAGATCATGTCACTTGTTTAGCACTAGTTGCTTGCTTTGTGTCAGAGTCTTTATTGGCTTACTTCTGCAACATGTTCAAGCTCTGAAGTATCTCCTCTTGAGCCTTCATAATATTCTCATTATATGCCCTATAAATGTGGACTTCTCTCTATAGGATTCTCACAGTTATAGTATCATTTCTCTCTCTTCTTCCATTATATTATGTCTCAACATTCCCATGCTGACATGTAGCCCTCTAAATTCATGATCTCCATGACTGTAGGACCCTTGGGAATATTCCATGGATGTGGTTCTCATATAGGAACCAAAATTCCTTGCTGTACCTATAAATTCTAAAATAAAATGTGCATGCAAATAAACTTGTGTTAGACAAAAATATATACGTACAAAATTATGGAAAACAATACACAATTTTTTCTTCTCTTTACTGCCACCAATCATCTTCTTTTGCATTGATTGTAACTTATGCTTCCCAAATCAATTTTCTGGGTTGATAGATGGATTCTCCCATCCAAGAGATTTCCAACGAATTTTTTCTTTCTTAATTGTGAGTTGTGAGCATAAAGTTATGGCCATTTGAATATAATTTGACCATTTTTATACATTCTTCATTCTGGTGCAAATATTCTCAAACACCAACTTATGCCACTTGTAGAAGTAAATTTATTAATAATTGGAGAAACTTTTGTACAATACATATATATAAATGATGATAGGGAAATAATAACAACTCTCATATTGTCATTCTGATGCTCCAGTAAAAAGATACAACACTATGGAAATGACAACTTTGTCCCTTTTCACCCCTTTTTCCCATACTTGGGATTTTTAGCCAAACATGTTATCTCCCAAACAATGAATTTCTAAAAAAATTTCAGTAAACGAAATTTGTTGGCTTGGTGAGTACACAAAATTTCGAGTAAACAAATGTTTCCATACTTTTCATTTGGGAACACGTTTCCTCTTAAAATCCCAAAAATCCCCAAAAAGTGGCTCGAAATAGTGGATTTTGCCTTGTTTTAGCATCCCCATTCCAAACCCCTTTGGATTTATTCAACTCCTACCTAGGTTATTTCCATGCCTAATTTTTGGACCCTCTCTAGGAATTTCAGCTAAATCTAAACCTTTGTTAATGATATGGACCCAGATATTTAAAAACCACTATTTTGCATTTTCTGAAAAATCCAAGAAGAATTGGGAAATGGTCCTCTCTGCCTCTTTTTAAACCCTCCTTATCATAGAAAAAACCCAGGAGTTTCATCTCATTCTAAGTTACTATGCTCCTGTTATGGATAAAACAATATGTTGGATCTATACTTCTTTTTTTTACGCCATGGAACAGTTTTTCCTATGTGGCATCATTATTGTTGTGGCTAGTGGTGTGGCATTCTGGATCCACAGAGGAGTCCAAAATATTTGGGGTTGATCCCACTTGGTATTTTTTATGGATGCGGTCAAGGAGGAACATTACCCTTTAGAAAACTATCATGACTAGTACATGAGATGGACCCATCTGCATCAAGAGAGGGGCCAAACAATGTTGTAGTTCACAAATACCTTCCATACTGTACACACCAAGATGGGTATCAAAGACTTTGAGTGACGTCTAGTTCTAAAATAATGTGCAGCTCTACATAGGTACATCCAAACCTAAATGGAGTTTCTGGACATCTCATCATTGAGAGAATCTTATTGATATGCTTTAAAAATCGAGCATAAATTTAAGCACCAGAACAAGAGAGAATTTGGGTCTCCAAATCCACAAAAACCAAAGTATGGTAAAGGCAACACTAATCCACAGAATAGCCAAAATAAAGAAAACCATTCCAAGCCGCAGCAAAATAAGGGTAACATGAAGATGAAAAAGGACACTTGGAAGTGGTGTGACTTCCAAAACCTCTCTTGGCACAACACTGATGAATGTCATTCAAAACAATCATTAGTGGTTGAGCTCAAAGAAATAGATTCAAGCCTTGACTTAGACTTTGATTCAGAAAATAATAAAAGGAGATAGATCATTGATGCAGAACCCACTGCTATTTTTGCAAACGCAACAATCCAAACAGAAGAACTAGAGCATCCTGAGGAGGGGGAGCACCTCTTCCATTTACAAATGTGGGTGAAGGGGACCCCGATGCATTTTATTGTTGACATCAGAAGCCATATGAACCTCATCTCAGCAGAGGTTTTCAAGCAGTTGGATTTGCTGACAACACTATACCGACAACCATACAACATTGGATGGCTTCGCTAGGGACAATATCTTCATGTCAACCAGTAGTGTCACATGTCATACGACATCAAGCCCTTCAAGGATGAGGTATTGTGTGATGTTTCCCCACTAGAATTCTATGATGTTCTATTAGGGAATCCATATATCTGGAAGTGTCATGGTATTTATGAGTCTCGACCCCATAGCGTCATTGTTACTCTGGGGGTTCAACTCTACATGATACCAAAGGCAACTCTGCCTATTGTCCCGACAAAAAATTTCTGCAAAGTAATATATCATACCACAAAGTTTAGCCTTTTCATGATCTATTCAGAATATAAGGACACTGAAATCACTATAGACTCGATCCAAGATCCTTATATACTGTAGAAGAAGATCAACAAAATTGTAGAAGAGCACCAATATATCTTACTACACCTACATGGGTTCCTCCACACTATCTAGTCAAGCAAAGTTATAACAAATCCATTCATGATATTCATTGTGCATCTTCACCAATAGAGCTCTCCCACACTTAGTATAATTAGGCAACTATATCCGTTGAACAGATCCAACCCCTCCAACAACATATTCATAACATCCTTCAACAATCTAAGAAAGATAGTTTCTTTAGCAAGGCAAGCAGCGCACCAAGGTTCAGAATCGACCAAAGCTTCCTCGTGGACTTGACACAATGGAGATCATTTCTTCTTAATAGGGGGAGAAATGAACCAGGAGGAAATCAATGGCCACCCACCTATTCCACTGGCTCAAAACAAGAGTTTATGTCTTTGTACTTCTTTTCTACATCTTTTCAGGTCCTAAACTTCTGGGGTCGTTTTGAGGCCCTAAACAACATTTTTTGTACCCGCCATAGTTGCAATATGGGATTTATAAAAAGTGTGATAGAAAAAATATTATTCCTCGGATAGACCTTTCCAACGATCTATCGGGTTCCCCAAACAAATATGGTATGAAAAAGTTACACCCTAGGGAAGTTGACATATCAACTAGCCCCATTGGGGCCCACAAACATTTTGGTATTTCATATTTCGGGGTTAAGGTTTTTTATTTTATTTATGTTAAAAGGGCCTCTAGAGTCTCATTGTAAATATAATCATCTTCTTTTGAATGAGCATATCCATCACATCTTTTCTCAGAGATAAGCTGCCACCATTCTAGAGGGTCATTCACTATGTATTTTTACAGTTTCTGTACATTTTCTTCTTTAATAAAAATTGTTTTTTACTGTATCTCTATGTTTCTAGAAATACATCTATGTATTTATTTATTATATTTCCACCTTCATTTCATTCTAAAAATAATCTGGATCAATGCTATGAAAGCAGGATACTCCTTTTCGTTTCTTAGTGCAAGTCCTCGACGAGGTTAGTGTATAGAGAGTTGGGTCTCGAACTAGTTTCTCTTTAGGGAAAATTCTCTCACCAACACAAGCGGCTTCTCATGGAGAAAGATAAGAGATACGAGGGAGAAGACTATCCCATCAAGTTTTCTCTTGGGGAAGCACTCACACAACAAAGGAACGATATGTTGAAGAATTTTACCCAAATCCTTCAATGATTTCTGACAATAATCGATGCGTATTCATCAAGCAGTCACTTTGGAGATGTTTCCCCATTAAAGGTACAAGTTAATTTTGATATTATCACATTTGAAGATCATATCGATGTGAATTCTTTGGAAAAATGGTTAAATTTGCTAGAAGGTTATTTCTTTGTTCACAATTTTTTCGATAGAGAAAATATCACCTTTTCGCTCCTTAACGATCTCCCCCAAACATTGGTGGGAGACTTACTGGGAGAAAAATTCCATAGAAGAGTCTGGAATATCTGAGGCCAAGCCCACTTGGGATTATTTTATGGATGTGTTCAAGGAGCAATATTACCCCATGGGAAACTATGATGACCAGTACATGAGATGGACCACGTTCCATCAAGAGAGGGGCCAAATAGTTTCGTAGTTGACAAATCCCTTCCATACCTTGTGCACCAATATGGGTATCAAATACTCTGAGCGACATCTGGTTCTAAAATATTGTGGGGCTCTACACAGGTACATCCAAACAAAAATGGATTTTCTAGACATCTCCTCACTAGGAGAAGCTTATCGTTATGTTGTCAAAATCGAGCAGAAATTTAGGCACCCGAATAAGCGAGAATTTGGGTCTGCAAATCCACAACAACCAAAGTATGGTAAAGGTATCCCTAATACACATAATATCTGACCTCAAGAAAACCAATCCAAGCCTAAGAGAAAAAATGGTAACAAGAATAAGAAAAAGGACACTGGGAAGTGGTGAGACTTCCACAAAATCCCTTGGCACAACACTGATGAATGTCACTCAAAACATTCATTGGTTGCTAATCTCAAAGAAATAGAGTCGAGCCTTGACTCAGACTGTGATTCATACAATAATAAAAGGAGATAGATCATTGATGCAAAACCCACTACTATTTCTGCGACCACAACAATCAAACTAGAAAAACCAGAGGATCTTGAGAAGGGGGAGCGCATCTTCCATTCACAGATGTGGGTGAAGGGGGGCCCACTGTATTTTATTGTTCATAGTAGAAGCCAGAAGAACCTCATCTCATTAGAGGTCATCAAGCAGTTGGATTTTCCGACAACACAACACCTATAGCCATACAACAATATTAGGTGGCTTCGACAAGGATGTGATCTTCGTGTCAGCCAACAATGTCGCTTGTCATACAACATCAATCCCTTCAAGGATGAGGTATTGTGTGATGTTTCCCCAACATAAGTCTATTATGTTCTTTTAGGCCAGCCATATATGTGGAAGTTTCATGCTTTTTATGAGTCTCGATCTCGTAGCATCATTGTTACTTTGGGGTCATCTCTACAGGATACCATAGGTAGTTCTGACTATTGTTGCAACAAAATAGTGCCAAAAAGTAATATATCATACCACAAAGTTTATCCTATTCATGATATGTTTAGAAGAGAAGGACATTGCAATCACTACAGCCTCATCCCATGACCCTTATTTCCATCAAAATCATATCAACATGATTGTATAATAGCACCAAGAAATTATTACTACACCTACAAGGGTGCCTCCACATTGTTTAGTCAAGAAAAGTTATCACAAATACATTCATGCTATCCACGTTTAATATTCACCGATAGAGTTCAAACACACTCAAGCAAATCAAGAAGATATATCGTTTCAAAAGATCCAACCCATCCAACAACAGGTTCATAATAGCCTTCAACAAGCTAAGCAAGACAACTTCTTCAGCAAGGCAAGCATCTCACCAAGGTTCGGATTCAACCAAATTTTCCCCGGTGAATTGAAACAGTGGAGACCATTTCTTCATAAGGAGGGAAGAATGATCTAGGTGGAAATTGATGGCCACCTAGCTATTTCACTAGCTCAAAACAAGGTTTTCCATCTTGGAAATTTTTCTATAGCTTTTTGGGTCCTAAACTTTCGGGGTCATTTTAAGTCCCTAGACAATGTTTTTTGGACCTCCACATTCGCACTATTGTCTATAACCAAAGTGTGACAAAAAAATGTGTATTCCTCATACATATCATTCCAATGAGATATCGTGTTCCCCAAACAAATATCCTATGTGAATGTTACACCCTTGGGAAGTTGACATGTCAACTACCCCCTTCAGGGCCCGCAAACCTTTTGGCATTTCATCTTCTGGGGTTAGGGTTTTGGATTTTATTTATATGAAAAAGGCCTCTAGAGCCTCATTTTAAACATCATCATATTCTTCTGAATGAGTGTATCCATCACATCTCTTCTCAAATATAATATTCCACCATTCTAACAAGTCATTCACTCTGCATTTTTACAGCTTCCGTACATTTTTCATATTTAATAAAAATTGTGCATTAATATATCTTTGTGTTTCTGGAAATATATTTGTGTATCTATTTATTATATTTTTGTCTTAATTTCATTCTCAAAATAATACATATTAGTGGTATTAGAGAAAGCTACTCATTTTCATTTCTTAGTGCATGTCCCCGACGAGGTCAAGGTATAGAGAGTTGGGTCTCGAACTAGTTTCTCTTGATGACAACCACTCTCTCCAACCCAAGCGGCCTCCCATGGCGTAAGAGAAGAAATATGAGGGAGAAGAATATCCCA
The DNA here is from genome assembly GCA_009831015.1 of Picea engelmannii. NCBI lineage: Eukaryota > Viridiplantae > Streptophyta > Pinopsida > Pinales > Pinaceae > Picea > Picea engelmannii. Next base: position 360,485 of record ML787175.1, read on the forward strand.
TCAAGTTGTTTCTTGCGGAATCCCTCGTGCAATAGAGGAATGATATGTTGGAGAATTTTTCCCAAATCCTTCAATGATTTTCAACAATAACAGGCGCGTCTTCATCAAGCAGTCACTTTGGAGATGCTACCCCATTCAAGGTACAAGTTAATTTTGATATTCCCATATTTTAACATCATATCGATGCAGATTATTTGGAAAAATGGTTAAATTTGCTAGAAAGTTATTTCTCTGTTCAAAAATTTTCCAACAAAAAATATCACCTTTACACTCCTTAAGGATCTCCTCTATGTAAAACATTGGTGGGAAGCTTACTAGGAGAAAAAATCCATAGAGGAGTCTGGAATATTTGGGGTAGATCCCACTTGGGATTTTTTTATGGATGCAGTCAAGAAGTAATATTACCCTATGGGAAACTATGATGACTAGTACATGAGATGGACCACGTTGCATCAAGAGAGGGGCCAAACAATGTTGGAGTTCACAAATACCCTCCATACCTTACACACCAAGATGGATATCAAAGAATCTGAGAGACATCTGGTTCTATAATACCACGGGGCTCTACATAGGTACATCCAAACCGAAATGGAGTTTCTGGACATCTCATCACTGGGAGAAGCTTATCGATATGTTGTTAAAATCGAGCATAAATTTAAGCACTAGAACAAGCAGGAATTTGGGTCTGCAAATCTGCAATAACCAAAGTATGGTAAATTCATCCCTAATCCACATAATAGCCACCCTCAAGACAACCAGTCCAAGCCACAGGAAAAGAAGGGTAACATGAAGATGAAAAAGGACACTGGGAAATGGTGTGAGTTCCACAAAATCCCTTGGAAAAACATCGATGAATGTCACTCAAAAAAATCATTGGTAATCGAGCTCAAAGAAACAGAGTCGATCCTCGACTCAAATTCTGATTCATACCATAATAAAAGGAGAGATATCACTGATTTTGAACCCATTTCTACTATCATGACTGCAACAATCCAATCAGAAGAACCAGAGGATCTTGAGGAGGGGGAGCACCACTTCCATTCACATATATGGGTGAAGGGGACCCCACTACATTTTATTGTTGATAGAGGAATCCAAGAGAACCTCATCTCAAAATAGGTATTCAATAAGTTTTAATTGTCGAAAACACTACACCCTAACCATAGAACATCATATGGATTCGACACTGACAAGATATTCATGTCAGCTAGTAGTGTCTCTTGTCATACAACATCAATCCCTTCAAGGATGAGGTACTGTGTGATGTTTCCCCACTGGAATTATATGATGTTTTTTTAGGCCATACATATATGTGAAATCATCATGTTATTTATGAGTCTATAACCTATAGTGTCATTGTTACTATGGGGGTCAACTTTATAGGATACCAGAGGTAGTTCTGACTATGGTCCTGACAAAACAGTGTCTCAAAGTAATCTCTCATACCAGAAAGTTTAGCATATTTACAATATATTCAAAAGAGAAGGACATTGTAATCATGATATCCTCATCCCAATAGAATTCTATCTAGAATAAGAATATCAAAAATATTGTAGAAGAGCACCAATATATTCTTGCTGCACCTACAAGGGTGCCTCCACACTATCTAGTCAAGCTAAGTTATAACAAATCCATTGATGCTCTTCATGTTGCATATTCACTAACAGAGTTCTACTACACTCAAGAAAATCAGAAATCTATATCAGTATAACATATCCAACCCCTCCAATAATAGGTTCATAACAACCTTCAACAAGCTAAGCAGGACAACTTCTTCAGCAAGAAAAGCAACTCACCAAGGTTCAGGTTCAACCAAACCTTCCCATGGGACTTGATGCAATGGAGACTATTTATTCCTAATGGGGGGAACGATCCAGGTGGAAATCGGTGGCCACCCACCTATTCATCCAGCTCAAAATAAAATTTTCCATCTTGGCAGTTTTTCTACAGGTTTTCAGGTCCTAAACTTCTGGGGTCATTTTGAGGCCCTAAACAACGTTTTTTGGACCAACCATAATCACACACTATGATTTGGCTAGATTGTGATGGAAAAATGTGTATTCATCGGATAGACCTTTCCAACAAGCTATTTTTCTCCCCAAATGGAGATCGTATACAAAACTTACACCCTTGGGAAGTTGACGTATCAACTACCCCCATCGGGGCCCGCAAACCTTTTGACATTTCATCTTTTGGGGTTATGGTTTTGGATTTTATTTATGTTAAAAAGTCCTCTAGATCCTCATTTTAAACATCATAATATTATTTTGAATGATAGTATCCATCACATCTCTTCTCAGAGATAAGATTCCACCATTCTAGCGAGTCATTCACTTTGGATGTTTACAGTTTTTGTACATTTCTGTCTTTAATAAAAAATGTCCATTACTGTATCTCTGTGTTTCTGGAAATATATTTGTGTATTTATTTGTTATAATTCCACCTTCATTTCATTCTCAAAATAATCTAGATTAGTGGTATAAGAGCAGGATACTCCTTTTTGTTTCTTAGTGCATGTCCCCGTTGAGGTCAATGTATAGAGAGTTGGGTTTGAAGCTAGTTTCTCTTAAGGACACCCGCTTTTGACATCCAAAGTATCCTCCCATGGTGGAAGATAATAGAGATGATGGAGAAGAATATCCCATCAAGTTTTTTCTTGCGGGATCCCTCATGCAACAGAGGACCGATATGTTGCAAAACTTTTCCCAAAACCTTCAATGATTGTGGAAAATAACAGGCGTGTCTTCTTCAAGAAGTCGCTTTGGAGACACTGCCTCATTCAATGTACAATTTAATTTTGATATTCCTATATTTGAAGGTCAAATCGATGCAGGTGCTTTGGAAAAATGGTTAAATTTTCTAGAAGTTTATTTATTTGTTCACAATTTTTCAAACAGATAAAAGATCACCTTTGCGTTCCTTAAGGCTAAACCCATGTCAGACATTAGTGGGAAACTTACTGGGAGAAAAATTCCACAGAGTCTGGAATATTTTGGGTCGAGTCCACTTGGGATTTTTTTATGGATGCATTCAAGGATATATATTACCCTATGGGAAACTATTATTACCAGTACATGAGATGGACCATGTTGCATCAAGAGAGGGGCTAAGCAGTGATAGAGTTCACAAATACCTTCCATAACTTATGCACCAAGCTGGGTGTCAAAACATTCGAGCGTAATATGGTTCTAAAATACTAAAGGGATCTACACAAGTACATCCAAACCGAAATGGAGTTTCTATACATCTCATCATTGGGAGCAACTTGTTGATATGTTGTCAAAATCCAATAGAAATTTAAGCACTAGAACAAGAAGGAATTTGGGTCTGCAAATCCACAACAACCAAAGTTTGGTGAAGGAAGCCCTAATATATAGAATACATAACCTCAAGACAACCAGTCCAAGCCGCAAGAAAATAAGGGTAATGAGAAGACAAAAAAGGACACTGGGAAGTGGTGTGACTTCCAAAAAATCCCTTCGCACAACATAGATTAATATCGCTCAAAACAATCATTGGTGGTCAAGTTAAAATAAATAGAGTCGAGCTTCGACTTGCACTCTGATTCAGACAATAATAAAAGGAGATAGATCATTGATTTAGAATCCATTGCTAGTATCGCGACCACAACAATCCAACCAAAAGAACCAAAGGATCTTGAGGAGGGGGAGTGCCACTTCCATCCACAAATGTGGGTGAAGGGGACCCCGCTGCATTTTATTTTTGATAGTGGAAGCCATAAGAACCTCATCTCAGTATAGATCCTCAAGCAGTTGGATTTCCCGACAACACCACACCTGCAACCATAGAATATCTGATGGTTTCACTAGGGATGAGATCATTACATCAGCCAACAGTGTCGCCTTTCATAGGACATCAAGCCTTTCAAGGATAAGGTATTGTGTGATGTTTTCCCATTGGAAGTCTATGATGTTCTATTAGTCCAACCATATATCTAGAAGCATCATTTTTTTTATGAGTCTTGACCCCGTAGCGTCATTGTTACTCTGGGGGGTCATATCTACAGGATACTAGAGGTAGTTCTGATTATTGTCCTAACAATATAGTTTCGCAAAGTAATCTCTCATACCACAAAGTTTAGACTCTAAATGATCTGTTTAGAAGAGAAGAACATTGAAATTACTACATCCTCGACCCAAGACCCTTCTATACAATAGAAGTATATCAATAAGATTGAAGAAGAGCATGAAGATATTCTAACTACACCTACAAGGGGGCCTCCACGTTGTCTAGTCAAGAAAAGTTATTACAAATCCATTCATTGTCTTCATGTTGCATTTTCACCAACAAAGTTCTCGCATGCTCAATAAAATCAAGAATTTATATCGGTTGAACAGATCCAACCCGTCTAACAACAAGTTCATAACATCGTTCAACAAGCTAAATAAGACAACTTCTTCAGCAAGGCAAGCATCTCACCAAGGTTCAGATTCATCCAAAGATTCCCAATAGACTTGATGCTATGGAGACAATTTCTTCATAAGGGGAGAATAATTATCTAGGCATAAATCAGTGGCCACCCAGCTACTCCACTAGCTCAAAATAGGGGTTTCCATCTTGGCAGTGTTTCTACATCTTTTCAAGTCCTAAACTTCTAGGGTTGTTTTGAGGCCCTAAACACGTTTTTTGGACCCAACACAACCAAACTGCAAGTTATAGGCAAAGTGTGATGAATAAATGTGTGGTCCTTGGACATACCATTCCAATGAGATATTGTGCGCCCCAAACAAAGATATTATGCAAATGCTACACCCTTGGGAAGTTGATGTATCAACTACCCCCATTGAGGCCTGCAAACCTTTTTTCATTTCATGGTTAAGGTTTTGGATTTTATTTATGTGAAAAAGGGCTTTAGATCCTCATTATAAACATCATCATATTCTTATGAATGAGTGATCTGGGATATTTTCATCGTGAATTATAAAGAATTACATTAAATGAGCATAAATTAAAATGCACCATTAAAGAAGGAAAAACTAAAAAATGAAGAGACATAAGCATCATATCCGAACACAAAAACTTGATAACGAATTTCATCCCTGGTGGACTATGTCTCTAGATCCTACCCTCAAATGGGTAGGCTCTTTCATTAACTCAACAAAATAATTTGGAAAAATACATAAGTATACCTCATTCTGAAATCAAGCTGCAAAAATAATGCTCAGATCATAAAAAAAACAACACCATTGAATTTGGGGCGTCAAATTACCCAAAAATGACTTTCTCCACGCCTTGATCCGACTCTAGCACTCCCAGTCCCAAGAAGAATTTTGTTTTGGTTTTCATTCTCTCTGCAACCTACAATTATGACTGTACTTTGCATCGAAATGCATGCATGGATGGTCGTACGGTTCACGTGCCTCCTCCTGTGGCTGGGCAGATGCATCATTTAAGAAATGATTTGGACATTGGTTACTATGTGACACCCGCAGCCTGTTGGTTAGGTCGGATATGTTAAGGTGTTGGTTGTGGGT